>CAJPDP010149461.1:399-12468 GCA_905336975.1 Bombina variegata variegata | reverse complement strand
GAAATCGTGCACGAGCACGTACGACCAGCTCACCACTGACTTAAGCAGCGCTGGTATTGGAGTGCGGTAACGAGCACAATTTTGCTCAACGCTCACTTCTTGCCTTTTAACGCCGGGTTTGTAAAAATCTGTAATACCAGTGCTGCAGGAAAGTGAGTGGTGAGTAAAAACTGCTCGTTAGCACCGCATAGCTCCTAACACAAAACTCGTAATCTAGCCGTAAGTTTTTTGAGACCCATATCCATTTTCAAACTTCACAACAATACAGTAAAATTTATCACAAAAAAACCCCAAAGAATTAACAAAATTTTGAGGAAATAAATTCTAGCTATGCCATTACAGCCAATTAATCTTTTTAAATAGTATAAGTGGAAAGTTTTCCTGTGATCATTAGTTTCCTTCAGTACATCTTATGATCACTGCTTCTTAAAGGGACATGAAACCAAAAAATCTCTTTCATGATTTAGATAGATCATACAATTTAAAATAACTTTCCAATGTTTTTTTTCTGTAGCTCCATCTAATACACCGCTGTGCCTGAGCCTACATAGGTATGTATTTCAACAAAGGATACCAAAAGAACAAAGCAAATTACATAATATAAGTAAATTTGAAAGTTGTTTAAAATCGTATGCTATATATGAATTTTGGGTTTCAAATCCTCATATTTTTAGTTTGATGTCCTAAATAATGCTGACCAGCCTTAATGAGGTGGAACTGTGTAAAAATGCTTTGCCTGTGGAAGTAAAATAAAAACATATGCAAAAACAGATATACAAAGTGAGTCTAATCAGAAATTGACTCACCAAGGAAGAATAAAAGCCTCCTTATGTACAATTCTACGCGTTTCAGCCAGTAAAAGGGCCTTTCTCAAGACATTTTTTGCGCATCTCTAGTTTTAGAGTGGCGCACTCCTTTTGTATTCGTTACACTTTTGATTGTATTATGCATCTGTGACACTCGTATCGCTTGTCACCTGTTTACTGCATATTGTATATTGCCACTGTTCACTTCACCTCATCAGTAGGTGTTCACGCAGTATATCATATTGTCACAGCATTTTGTATATTGCTATTGTTCACTTCATTTCATTAGTAGGTGTTTATACAGCACATTATTGTACTATCATTTGTTCAGCTTATATGATTTGCCGTAGCTTATATGATCTGCCGTAGCCTGGTATAATTGTAAACATTTTCTATTCCCAATCTTATATAATTTCCATGTATTGTTGTTATTAAATATCTTGTTTTTAACCTTTAATTGAGCATCTATTAGTCTGATTTGTTTTTTAACATTTGTTTTGTAACATTGTTTACATTTTCATTGACCTATATTAGAATATTTAGCCTTGATTGTCACCTTCAGCCTTTTTGGCGCTCCTACATTTGTCTCCTATTCTGGTTCAAATGACATATTCAGAGCTTTAGCCAGAGAGTCCAGATTGTTAAAGGTCTTGTAAACAAATTGAGATCCATTATGGGTGATGATGAGGCTGAAAGGGAAACCCCAACGATACCGAATATTATTCTCTTGCAACGTTTTAGTGATGAATCGCACTTCTTTTCTTCTTTAAATCATTTGTGGGCTGAGGTCCTGATATATGCCTATTTCTGGCAGCCTGCCAGATTTTTTCTTTTATAGTGTATTTCAGGAACCTGAAGATGACATCTCTGGGTGGGGCCGGGGGTTTAGTAGGGGGTCATAAGGCCCTCTGAACTCTTTCTATATCTTCATTTTGAAGAGGCAGGGACCGGGGTGCTAAAGAGTGGAATAGCTCCTTTACATAGGGCTTGAGTTGTTCTTGTGTGATATCTTCCAGGATTACTCTAATCCTTAGATTATTCCTCCTCCCTCTGTTGTCAAGGTCTTCAATTTTTTCGTGTAGATTTGGTATCATTGAATGCTGTATGGACAATTGCTTAGTGTTAGAACTAACTATATTGTTTAGGTTGTCTTGGCCATCTTCCAGATAGTTGATTCTAGATCTAAGTTCATTCAAGTCCTTTTTTCAAATCTCTTAATTCTTCCTTTATAAAAGTCTTCAATGATTCCAAATCTGTTTTGGATGGCAATCCTGCTATTTGTGTTTAAATAGCTAGTAATGGATCCTGCTGACTTGCAGGTATAGCTGGGGAGATGTCTGCAAAAAAGGTCTCTTGAGACTGTAATTTGTCTAGAGCAGCTTGTTCTGATGCCTGGAAAAAGGTGGACACAGAGGGTTTCAAGAGATGCGAGTTTATTAAGTTTGTCTTGCTTTGCCCCCTTCTTAACTGCCATTACATTAGTGAATCTGGATAGGGATAGTGTATCTGTTCCCAGCCCGCACTTAGGCATCCGGATTCTCACGCTGAAGAAGCGGATGGTCTTGTCTGGCCCAGATTGGCAGGATCTGCGATGTCACGGAGTGAGCGCTCTGTATGAGCGTGATCTTCTCGGTGCGAGTAAACGAGGCCTTTGGCTAAGATGGTGCCTGCATCTTCTATGTTTCTCTGGTTAGCGGTAGGTTTTACCATGGGTCTTGGGGCTCCTCATTTTTGTGGGTATCGGTTACGGGTCAATAGTAGTCCCTCCAAGTGTAGATTTAGCCAGTTTGATAGCCGTTATTATGGTTTTGTGCTCCGTTTTGTGCTCCGCCCCAGAACCGTTAACTTTTTATCAATGCATCAAACCTCTTGAAAACTGTTTTTATTATGGTAAATAAAGCAAAACTGTAATCTATAACATATATATTATTTATATTTATTATCTTATCTTCTAATTTATATGATATGAAATCTTGCCTACTAAAATATGGTATTAGTTTGCTTTTTTAACTTTTAACAAAATATTCCTGATGTATTTAATAACAATATTGATAATTGTTGGGTTAAACATTACAGCTTGTTACACAAAACTATAAGTTCACCAACACAGTTAAAAAGCAGGCAGTTAAATCTGTTTTAAATAGGACTAAAATGTGTATCAAATTGTGATGAGGGTCTCTTGAAACTTGCTTTGATCAACCTTGCCAATAAAGATTACACAAAATTCTGATCTTCTTACTGAAGCTCGTGGAGAAGACAAGTTTGTTATGTCAGCAAAACAACTTGTTATGTTGACAAAACAAATATTATATCGGCAAAACAACAGTTTAACTTAAAGAGATATGAAACCCAAATTTTTTTCTTTCATGATTCAGAAAGAGCAATAAATTTTAAGCAAATTTCTAATTTACTCCTATTATCAATTTTTCTTCAATGTCTGTGGTATTTTTATTTGAAAAGCAGGAATGTAAGCTTAGGAGCCAGCCCATTTTTGGTTCAGCACCTGGGTAGCCCTGATTAGTGGCTTAATGTAAGCTTACATTCCTGATTTTTCAAATAAAGATACCAAGAGAACAAAGAAAAATTGAAAATAGAAGTAAATTATAAAGTTGCTTAAAATTGCATGTTCTATCTGAATAACAAAAGAAAAGATTTGGGCTTCATATCCCTTTAAGCTGATTTAAAAAAATATTATTAACATCTATGGAGTGTGATAGATGGCATTTCCTGGAAGATAATTTTTGTGTTCCTGTGTATTTGCACTTTACCATTCATCACAGATTATATACAAGCCCCATGATGGATAATAAAAACAACCGTTGCCTTGTGAATTACATCTGAACATGATATTGAAACATCAAGATAACCCAGGTATTCCGAGCCAGAAAAGCGGCTATGTTTACCTGAATCTTTATTGAAAGGAATGAGAGACTGTTTGCCTTTAGCTTAGAGATTTTTCTAAACTCTACAGCAATAAGCATCTGTTGCCTAGTCCTACCTATGGAATACTTGCGTCTCCACCAATCATCAGCTGAGGGACATCCTCACATAATGAATGCTATAAGGAAAATCCTTGAAAAAACAAGTGGTTCTACTAAACAAAACAAAAAAGAAAGAGAGAGAGAGAGAGAGAGAGAGAGAGAGAGCTACAAAAGCCTATTTTTAAACAAACAAGGTGAATCTATTTTAGACCTAGTTCCATCAGACTGGTGACAACCTTGAATTTTTTTTTGAAAGGATTAAAAGGAATATGGTATGGTGTTTAAGTTTCTTTTTCACACGGGTACTTCAGAAACTACGTGAGAATGGCCTGTTTTGCAAGCTTGAGAAATGTGAGTTCCATCAAACTCAAGTCACTTCAGTCAAAGTTTTTTGGGGTTTTGCCAATTACTGTAGAAAGTTTTCTTCCTTGGTCAAACCTATCACAGACATGACCCGTCACCTACTGCAATTAAGGTCTTTAAGAGTCTTAAAACTGCCTTTGCTGCTGTCCCGGTTCTGGCTCATCCTAACCCAGCTCTGCCTTTCATTCTAGAGGTTGATGCGTCTAAAACAGGAGTAGGCGCCTAGCTTACCGGTGCTCTTCCTCACTAACCACAAGAATTTGACTTACCTATCCGAAGCTAAACGAAGCAATCCAAAGATTGGTGCTATTTTTGTCTCGGTTCAATCTTGTGGTCTCCTACCTGACTGCTAGTAAGAATGTTAGGGCTGATGCCCTCTCTCGACAATTTTTGAACTCTGTCCACTCCTGTTATACCTCCCAACCTTATTTTGGCTACCATACGTACCAATTAGTGTTCACCCATGGGAAAGGAGATCCTGACTGCACAAACCAATGCCCCTCCAGAGAAACCTAGTGGCAAGTGCTTTGTACCTAAGAATCTTCACACCAAACTATTGCAGACTTACAACTATCTTAAAGCTGTAGGTCACCTGGGCAAGAACCAAATGATTTGGTCTGTCACTCGACAATTCTGGTGGCCAGGTCTTCTTTTTTATTTTGCTGTGTATGTTGCCTCCTGCTCAGTCTGTGAGCAGAATAAGACTCCTCGATGACTTCCTGTGGGTCTTCTCCAACCTATTGCTAATTGTTAGCATCCTTGGACACATTTATCCATGGATATTGTCAACCTTCCTGTTTCCAGTGGCAATAGTGTTATCCTGATGGTTGTAGACCGTTTTTCCAATATGTCACATTGCATTCCCTCTAAGAAGCTGGCTACCGCTCAGGAACTTGCTTAATGTTTTGCTTGGGAGGCCTTACATTTACATGGGTTTCCCAAGAAGATAATCTCAGACTGGTGTAGTCAGTTTGTCTACAGATTTTGGCGCTCCTTTTGTTCCCAAATGGGGATCCAGCTTTCCTTCTCCTTGGCCTATCACCCTCATTCTAATGGGTCTGCGGAACAGTCTAACCAAGCTCTGGAACAGTTTCTCCATTGCTGTTCAGATCACCACAATAACTGGTCTGACCTGTTACCTTGGGCGGAGTTCACTCGTAATAGTGCTATCAATGCTTCCTCCCAGTTGTCCCAGTTCATAACAAACTATGGGTTTCGACCATCCTTGTTGCCCGATTTGTTCATGTCTCAGGGTATTCCATCTTGTGAGAAGCATCTCCAGGCAACTCTGTTACATTTGAGTGGACATTCAGGATTGCCTTCATCGGCCAATGCAGCACCAAACGTTCCAGACTGCCAGTAGGCAGTTACCTACACCTACCTACCAGGATGGGGAGAGGGTTTGGCTGTCCTCCCACAACTTGAACCTTTGTGTGCCTTCCAATAAACTGGCTCCTTATTATGTTAGGCATTTTTCAATACTTTGACTGGTCAATCTAGTTGCCTACGCTCTTGACCTTCCTTCTGCAATGCACATTTCCAATGTTTTTTACATCTCCCTTTTGAAACCATTGGTTTGCAATTGGTTTACCACTGTGTTACCTCGTCCCCATCCTATTTCTGTTGACAACCATGAAGAATATGAGGTCAGCAGCATTATTGACTCTCGTATGAGTTTGCGTACAGTATTTGGTTCACTGGAGGGGTTATGGGTTCCCTCCTCTGATGTTCATGCTCCCGCCCCCCTCCATGCCTTCCATGCCCATTTCCCCAATAAGCCGTTTGTCCTCCCATGGGGGAAGGGTCGTTGAGGGGAGGGTACTGTCAGGGTTTTACCCTGATTTCAATTGTTATTTACTGCTTTTATCTTGGCTGCCATTTTGACTAACCTGTTCTCCTTGCCTGTAGCAGAGTGTGTAATGCTGCTCACTCCTCCCAGGCTCCCTTTTATGGCCAAACTGGAGAACATCATCATAGAGAGACAAGTTGCAGTCCCAGGATGATGATGTCATTACTCCCTATTTAACTGCCTCAGTTCTGTTTTCCATTGCCCTTGCATTGTCTCTGATCTTTCTGTGAGTTCCTGTATCTGTGTATACCTGGCTTGTTTGACATCCCTTCTGTTTCCTGATCCCTGGCTAGTTTCTGACATCTATGATCTTCGTATTCCTGACCCCGGCTCATCTGACTACTTGCTTTGGTTCCTAACCCGTCTCGTCTGACTATCCACTCTGACTCCTGGCTTGTCATTTGGCTTTTGGACTCATTATTTTTTTATTATTTTGCTAATAAAGGTGTGATTAATTTAGCATTTTACGTCTGTCTGGTTCCTGGTACCTTGACATGCTGTTTGTCTTTATTTTAAAAGAGTCTGATCCATAATAAACCAATTCTTCATCACACTGACAACCGAGTACTGTCTCTTCTGTTTGGGGTGTTCTAGGGCCCCAACTTGCTGTAATCACATAACTGTCCTTGTAAGGACAATTCAGCAAGTTCAAGCTGAAGGAGTAACTGCTGCTATTTTTTACTCACAGAAATTAAAGTATACTGCCTATCCCTCACCTCTTCAGCCTAGAGAGAGAGATTGTAACAAAGATCAGTTTCCAGGGGGAGATATGGTCACTGGATAGACCAATAGTGCAGAGAGTTTAAGCTCCTTATTATACTATGGGGGGGGGGGGAGTGTTCCAGGGGTCCGTATCGTCACATCTGCTGGCAAACAGTGGGATTTGCTACCCTACATCTATCTGTGCTGATACCAGTGGAATGTGAACTGCTGACTATTCCAACTCTTCATAAACTACTAACTGCATGAGGAGGCGATCTGGTCCAGCAGCGAAAAGCATCATTAATTCCCTCTCTGCAAAAAAATAGAAGGGGAACCAGCAAGCATCGCTCCTCCTGCTGCCCTACTGGCAGAGTTTTATGTCCGGATGAGGGAGATATTGGCTCTGTGTGACAGGTCCGTAACCCTGAAAGAAAGGTTGGCATTGCAGAATAAAAATTTGCCTGGAACTTTGGAAAGAACAGGCTTTCATCAAGCAGGGCTGCAGTCAGCATAACCAAGGGAAGCCCACCTCACATGGGTTACAAATTGATTTAAGGGTGACCCAGCAATCCTTCCCGTCCTTTGATGAAACCAATTGAAAGAATCCCCAGCACTCCAAATATCTTTTATGGCAATTTATTGATACCAAATAGCGACGTTTCGGGGTCACAGCCCCTTATTCATGCTTGATACTTCAGTGGTAAAATTGTTGTCTTTTAAACCTCTTAACTTTGGCACCAATGTACCTAGACTGGAGCTCTAGCTCCCTCTACTTGCAGTCTAACAGTATTACATTCAATAAAACAACTTTATTCAATACATGTTCACAGGTATATAAAAAAAACTTTATCTAATAATTAATACTCAAACCTATATATAGATGCATTAATTTAATATTGTGGACCATTGCATGACATATCAGAACAATAAAGACAGGCTTTTAGAAATAACAAGATAGATCATATTCTCTATTTAGTCCCCTAGGGGCTAGTGTCTCCAATTTATGGATCCATCACATTTCCTTTTGTTTGAGTAAACGCTCCCTATCCAGACCACTTCTATTGGGCTTTATATGGTCTATGACCTGCCATCTGAGTTGGCTTATACTGTGCCCTTTCTCCAAGAAGTGTCTAGAAAGGGGAGCCTCAAGGTTCTTACATCTGATGTTAGAGCGATGCTGGCTCATTCTATCTCTGATTTTACGGGTTGTTTCTCCAATGTACACCATGGAACATGGGCATTTAATTAAATAGACTACATAGGTAGTCTCACAGGTAAAGTAGCCGTTTATGCTGTATTTTTTACCACTATGGGGGTGATGAAAATGTATACCCCTTATTATAGAATTGCAACTCATACAGTTAAGACATGGAAAAGTTCCTGTTCTTTTACTACCTAAGGTAGTTTGTTTCAGTTCCTTACCAAGTCCTATGTCCGTCTTAGTAAGGTGATCCCTAAGGCTCTTGACTCTTTTATGAGCCATTAGTGGGGGTTCTTCAAATTGGACTATTCCCTTATTACATTCCTTAAGTATATGCCAATTTTGCCTAATGAGGCTAGCAATTTTATCACTTAGTGGATTATATTGACTAACAAATACCATTCTGTTATCTTTGTTCCTATGTGTTATTTCCCTGGTATTATATAATGTCCCTATGGTTGTATCCAGAAGTTTGGATGGGTAACCTCTATCACTGAATTTCTTAGCCATTTCTTTAAGCCTAGTCTTCTGTCTGTCTTTGTCACTTACAATTCTATTGACCCTGAGAAGCTGACTTTTGGGTAAGGAATCAACAAGTTTTTATCAGTTTCTTTAACATTCCCCTTCACGGGACTGAGAGTTTCTAGGGCTACCATCACCCTTATTCAGGCCAAGTGCCTTCCCCCACATAAACGCTTACCTCAGAGAGTCACCATTTGCACAGCAAGAGGTGCAGACCACAGACTCCAAACTGCCATTTTCACCTCAACTGGGCAGTCAGACATGGGACAGTTACTGTGGAAGTGATGAATGGATTGCCAGCTGATGTGTTTTTGGGGAATGACTTAGGGATGTTGGTCAGTGAATACTGCCCTCAAGAGGACATAACTGTGGTCACTTGTAGTCAGACCAAAGGGGCAGAATCTCAGACACCCAGGGATTGGTTCCCAGTAGCCGAGCCAACTGGATACCATCAACCGGTGAGCACAATAACTTCTGACTATTCCCCTTTAATTTGGCCTCTCTCTTCTGACTTTAAAATACATGTAGCTAGTGATCCCTCCTTATCCTCCCTCCAGGCCTGAGCGGATTCTGGGGACTAGGGAAGAACAAGGATTGTGTTCGATGGGAAAAAGGGTTATTGATTTGAATTATCAAAAGCCCTAACCTAGCCAAACTCTGATTAGAGAAGAAACATCTATTAGTAACCCAACCGTACTGGGAGGCTCTCCTTAACATTACTCATGATATACCACTGACAGGCCTTTTGGGAGTGCGCTGCTCTAGAAGCCGTCTGCTTAAGGCTTTCTTTTGGCCAGGTGTCATGGGAGACTTTGCAAATTCTGTAATTCCTGCGACACTTGTCAGCTAGTGAACAAGAGTGAGGATCACTCCTGAATGTCTTTACACCCCCTACCTATCATCTATAAACTCTTCTGGCATGTTGCTGTAGACATCATAGGGCCTCTTGCCAAACCTAGTCAATCAGGTAAACAATATATTCTAACTGTGGTTTACTATGCTACTCTGTACTCTGAAGCAGTGGCATTGTTATGCATTACTGCTAAGAAGGTAGCGGAGGCCCTCATAGTGATCTTTACTTAAGTAGGTTTCCCAGGGAAGATACTCTCAGACTGTGGCACTTAGTTTGTCTTGGACCTCCTTCAACACATTTCAGTGTTGTTTGGGGTCCGAGCCATCTGGACTGCTCTGTATGATCCCCAGACGAATTGGCGCTTTAATGGCACATTGAAAAGCATGATTGGAGCATTCATAAATACTGAACCAGATAGGAAAAAATACCACACTTACTCTCCGCCAATCGATACCACAGAAGTCTATGGGATTCTCCTGTATGGGCATACAATGCAAAAGCCTTAGATTTTCTCTGTGAGTATTGGGAAGAGAGAGCACCCATGGCAGAAACTGCTATTCTTCCATATGTGCTAGAACTAAGGGAAATACTAACCACACTAGCCCATTTTGCCCAGGATAACTTAAAAGCTACTCGACACGTCAGAAGTCTGGTATGATCGCACAGCCATGTACCATGAGTTCTAGGTAGGGCAAAAAGTATTAGCCATCATACCCAACCCCCAAAATAAACTATAGGCCAAGTGGTCAGGGCCCTATACCATTAGTAACTTAATAACAGAAGGAGGTCAATGCACGTTTCATATTAACATGCTTAATTTGTATGTGGAACGTACCCGCCATATGTACCAATCCTCAGCGAGACCAGGAAAGCCGATCCCTTCACGATTTGCTTGAGAAAACCCATGGGCTGTTTTTTTTCCGACCAGGCTAAACTGAATCGTCAGCTGGGAAAATTCTGAGGCAAATGCTTGAGATCAGGAAGGAGATGTTTACCCCCTCTCCTGGTCTCATGCATATAACCCAACATCGGCTCCTGCATCAACCCCCTATTGGGTCCCTGAAGCTGTGACCCCCTTACCTGAAGGCTGAGTAAGCCTAGATGCTCTCCCTATAACCTACCATCAGATAGTCCCTGGGCCTCATCAGTTGTCTTATTTCCAAAGAAAGATGGAACCACAAGGTTCTATTTGGACTACTGCTGGTTAAATGATATCTCAAAGACTAACACATACCCCATGCCCTCCCTGAGTGGATGACCTCCTTGACAAACTATCAGGGACCATTTCCTAACCACTCTAAAAAATGCACAAGCAACCTTCCAGCAGCTCATAGATTGTTTGCATAAGGGAGCACAGGGCTATGCCTGTGCTTATGTGGATGACATTGCCATCTACAGCTGCACCTGGGAGTAACATTTTTGTGCTGGATAGAATCCAAGTCACCAAGCTGACTATAAGGCTAGACAAATGCCAAATTGGGATGTCTAAAGTGCCATAAAGTAGAGAGTGGGCAACCTAGACCTGATACTAACATAGTCACAGTCATACTGGACTGACCCATCCCGACCACTAAAAAACAAGTCTTTGCTTTATTAGGAACATCCGGAGGTTTGTGCCTTCTTACAGTACTATAACCAAACCTTTGACTGACCTGACCAAGAAGGCTCTACACTGTTGTTAATTGGTCTTCAGCTTGTGCTCACACCTTTCAGTTATTAAAAGAGGCTCTGTCTAGGTCACCAGTCCTTGCAGACCCAGACTACTCCAGAGGGTTTATAGTGCAGAATGATGCTTCCATGTTCGGAGTCAAGTTAACACTGAAGGGGACAAACACCTTATAGCCTTTCTTAGAAAAAAAAATTCATTGGATAGAGAGGTGGGGTATGCAGCAATTGAAAAAGAGTGTCTGGCTCATGTCTGGTCCCTTAAAAACGTTCAGCCTTAATTGTATAGTAGAGAGTTCACTGTGGTGACCAACCATAATTCTCTGAAATGGTTAGACAGAGTGTCTGGGGATAATGGTTGGTAATTGCTCTGGAGTCTGTCACTACAACCAAACTCCTTTGATATTCAGTATACAGTAGACAGGGTTGTGCACACGGTAATGCTGACGGACTCTCCCGACAGGAGGATGTTTTATAACGTGGTATTTTTTCTCATGCTTTGCAGGTCAGACATTGTTGGGTCTCAGGGAAGACCCCCTCAGTAAACCCTGACAACCCTGGCTATATTAAACATGAATGTATGTTCATTTCAATGTAATGTTCATTTGTTCATTATGTTTTGCACGTTCCAGTCGACTGTGAGAAAATAACTGTTACTGATGCTGTTGGTCTTTATTTACAAAGAGTCTGTTCTGCAAATAAAAAAAACAGTTCTTCACACTGACAACTTAGCTCTGTCTCTTTTGTTTGGGGCATTCTGGGGTCTATTCTATGAAAGGTCCCCAACTTGCTGAAATCGCATAGCTGTCCTTGTAAGGACAATTCAACAAGTTCCAGCTGAAGGAGTTACTGCTGCTGTTTAATCACTGCAGTGAAAGTATACTTCCTGTCCCTTACCACTTCAGCCTAGAGAGAGAGTGTAACATTAAGATTAAGTGCTTTTTGTTTTGTTTTGCAGCATAACTGCTGACCAGATAATAAGGAGTTAATGATATTATTCTACATTATATCAAGTTAAATAACAAAGGGCCAGATTACACGTGGAGAGCTTAATTTGGCTTTAATAAAAGCGATATTTACGCTCCACTGTGTAATACCAGTGTAAGATAATGTGCGCTGGTATTACA
>CAJPDP010149375.1:0-12321 GCA_905336975.1 Bombina variegata variegata | reverse complement strand
AAAACAGGGACAAAACCCTGACACACTCTGAGTGGATTAAACTATTGGCTAGTTATAGCACCTATTTTTGAAGGTTTGTGAAAAGTCTGTAAAAACAGGCTAAAGATCAATGTAAAAAAAACATAAGTTATTAGCACATACCATAGCCTCCACCCAACTATAACCATTCTATGCAATCCTTCTGCACCACAAAACTCCCTACATCATAAGCCTACAATTAATAAACATACAAAAAAGCCCCTACATTTTACCATTCTTAACATCTTGTGTCTTAGCCTCTTTTGGACATAAGCAAAATGTTCAAGACCCTTATGTAAAGGTGGTTGAAGAAATCAGTAGACCCCAGAGTCAGAATAAATCTATTAAGTCTAAGGAAAGTCAACTAGACGAAAACAAAAACATACTGTAACTAGAGTTCAGCAACAGACAAAATAAATTAACACATGCTATACATTGTACTGGTGCAATGACAAAAAAAAACCTGAACAGGGGCCAAAGACACTTACTAATCTAAATCCAAATAAGGCACACAGGGTTACAAACTATTAGTAGTAGTAGTGCTTACTTCTCACCTTGCTATTGTGTTTCTGCAGCTGTCTTCAAAATCATTGTCTTATTTAAACCTCTTACATATATTGGTTAGTGAAGCTCTGCTCTTCACACTGGGTGACGCCATCTTGGAGCTTATGTTTGTTATTTAACTTTTAAACTGTGCAAAAAAATGCAAAAATGTAACACTTTTGCTCTCTATTGTGTGAACTAAACTGAAGTGAAAAGCAAAAGCCAATAACATCCCAGAGCTGTGAAAGTGCTCTGGTCTTATTACAGGATGCAACAATACATGTACCACAAGATGGCAGTGCCCAGTATAAAATGCAGCTTTTTATTAGCTGGATTCTTTAATGTGTTAAAACAAGAGAACATCTTTAAAGAGAGCTGCAGGTACAGGAGGGAAAACAATAGCATGTTGAATAGTACCCTTGTTACTGTAGTTGTACCCAGCATTTTAATGTCCTTTTAATCAAGACTGTGGTTGGACAGCTAACTGTCAAAATTATGCCAGTCCAATCTATTGGGCATCAAATTAAACAGGAATACAGATTCATTACTGAAATTATAGAATAAACATTTCTTTTTTCCCCTAATTTCCCATGGATAATATCACTGATTTTAATTACCCTTGTCCTAAGTTTCCTTGTACGTTTGTTACATGAAGAGTGCTTGGAAGGCAGCTCAGCAAAAGCATGTCCTTAATAGAATCTGCTGTCATAAACAGATAAAACACTGACAGTGGGTGCTGTGATTGAATTTGTAAGTTATGTCTCATACATTCTCTTTAAATTTGATTATATGACTATTTACATTGTTAACACTATGCTCATTTCTGTCTGTTAGTCTTCTTAATGACCCCCTTACTAAAGTGAAACTTTTTGTTTTTTTATCCAAACAGTTAAGCAGCATTTTTCTTTGTTAAATCATATATCACTTATTTGTAAATTCTAATGAATCATAATATTATGATCATATTATTGTGAAACATCAATATTGTGCTCATACCCTGGAACATGTTTTGGGATTTTTTTTTGTTTACTGAGTGGTGGCACTTGGTGTTGCTCTTTCACCTTCTTATGTTCCTCTATAGTGTTTCGGGATTAGAGGTATGTTTATGAGAGTCCTCCTGCATTATATCTGCCTATTGCTCAAATAGGGACATCATCTCTTGTAACTTGTGTGCTTACCTATCATTTTCTGAAGGCTCTTGTTCTGCCCTTTGATGTCTCAAATGGCTAGTCATTATGGTCAGATTTTAGCACTTAAAATTGAGTGACTCAGGAATTGAACCTGATGCCCTCAATTGTGTTCAAGCTTGGTAACTCGGATACTTATTTCTCTGCAATTATACTAGAAGAGAGGAACACTGCATGTATATTATTTCTAATTTGTGTTTATGAAAGGAAAAATAAATAAAAAGAAGGCAACAGTGTGCATTTTAATTTATTTTACTTTATGGCTTGGTAGCATGAGAGGAGCAGCATCTTCTGAATCTAGCCCTGTTAAAAGTCCACTGATACCATTTTAAACAGAGAACATTTAAACATTTCCTTCTACTCTTCCAATTAAAACCCTAGCACCCAGAACATTAAAACATTTCCTTCTGCTCTTCCAATAAAAGCCCTGGCACCCAGAACATTAAATCATTTCCTTCTACTCTTCCAATAAAAGCCCTATCACAAAGAACATTAAAACATTTCCCTCTACTCTTCCAATTAAAGACCTAGCACCCAGAACATTAAATAACGATGTAGCGTATCATGTCTGCCGCACATCGATAAACGCTGACAGCATGCGCTGTCAGCATTTATCATTGCACAAGCAGTTCTTGTGAACTGTTTGTGCAATGCCCCCCATGCAGGTTCACGGCCAATCAAAAAAAATATTAAAAATTACCATTTTCTTTGCCAGTGTCACAATCTTCTGTGCTTATGTCTTTGGTTTGACTATTTTGTTCTAAAATGCAATTGCTAGTCTATTTAAATCAACTATTACCTTTCTGATTTTAGTACTGTACTATCTTTCTGATCGCACTATGTATACAAAAGTATTACAAATTCACATGGAACTAACTTAGGTTGCATGTATAAGCTGTATTATGGCATGAAAATATTGCCTAAATGACATGATATTGTTTACACAAATATTTTAAAATCCAAACCTTTTCCGATACCCAGCAGTTTGGATAAAAGGTTTTGTACCTGTAGCAAACTTGTGACTTTGGGCCAGATTACGAGTGGAACGCAAAATTGTGCTTTTGTGAGCGCAGTATTTGCGCTCCACTCATAATACCAGCACATGCAATTGTATATACACAAATTAACACATAAATATATATGTATATAAACATATACATATATATTATTTATAGGAAACACACAGTTCCCCATAGACTGCAATGTAAAGACACTCGCCAACTTTAACCCCTAAAATCTGATTTGTGCAGTTTTTTTTTTTATATAAAAAAATGCTACATTATTTTTTTAATAAAAAAAGTACAATATACTTTACTTTGGGGGCAATTGGGGCGCTTTTGGAAAATTAACCAGAGATCTGATCTTGTAATTGCTTGTTATTTATTGTGCGCCCGTAAATGGACAAATTTACAGGCATGATAAATTAGCGCTTCACTTGTAAATTAGCCCTTTTTGTGCTGTAAATGCTAATTATACACAACTTACCTTTAATTTTGTGGTGATCTGTTTGTGGTATTTTTTTCAATACTATTTTACAAAAAGAATTGAAATATTCTATAGCTGACAAAAAAGACAGGAAAATAGAGTTAAGTATTTTAAGACATGATGAAATGATGTAGGATAATGAACCTTATGTTTTATTTGACAACAAAAACTATGAGTTAAAAGATTTAGTGCATCTAGTAAATTTGTCTGTTGTCCTCTGGATTGATATTGTATCATGAAACACATTCACCGTAAGGATTAGCTCCCTTGATTTATTGGATCAATGTTGTTGGTTCAAGACCTCCATCTGCCATCAGTTATAGAAAATCATAGAGCATTTAGTATTAGTTGATGAGCTTGAAACTTTCATGGATACAGCGTGTTGTGTCCAGCTGTGAGAGAGTTTGTGTAGAGCAATACTTTAATCTTGTCATTTTTTGTGATGTCATCACTTTCAGGTATTGTAACTGTGATCAATGAATCTGAACTTTTCTAAGCAGACTGCATGAAGCGATTTTAAACCTGCTGGAACAAAATACCTTTTCAATTGAAAACATTGATAAATATACAATTAAACAATACAATTTAAATTCCCTGCTTATCTATTCCATATTTAAAGGGGCATGAAACACTTGTATTATAAAATGTCTAATTCTGTAAAGTTAAAAACCCCCACAAACTTTAAACATAATTTCATTATATATTTTGCAACTTTTGGTAATTTATTTCAGAAGATTGTGGGTTTTCCAATTCTGAGAAATGTGAGTGCTCATAGCAGACTTCATGTGACTATATGTTAAGATATTGCAAAACAATGAACGTTGTGCTAACAAAATGGCAGTGACAAGCTTTGTCTACTTCATTCAGAGGTCCACCAAATAAGGCAAGGCAAGTGTAAGGGAGTTTTCCTTTTGAAATATAATTGCAACAAACACAAAGTTAATATACTATGAAAGTTTTTACACTTGATGTGTATGTTTATTGTTCTTTGAATAGTGGTGGCTGTCA
This sequence comes from Bombina variegata variegata, assembly GCA_905336975.1. Taxonomy (NCBI): domain Eukaryota; kingdom Metazoa; phylum Chordata; class Amphibia; order Anura; family Bombinatoridae; genus Bombina; species Bombina variegata. The sequence continues at coordinate 8,080 of CAJPDP010149375.1, read as the reverse complement.
CTGTAATAAAGGTGAGATATCACTCTTTTATATTTCCTCATTTATATGCAACCCTTGAAGAACTGGATTTACATTATTATAGTAGGCGCTATCAAATCATTATACTGTATATCAGGTGTCTTACATTTTGTATTTGTCAGACAGAAACAATGAGGCAAAACATGGAAAGGAAATATAAAATAGATTTTTGTACTTAAAGTCATTTAAAATACTTATTCACTATATAAATAAAACAAAACAAAAAATAACCTATAATTTAATATCAATTTCTTTCTTAGTTTTAGATTTCCCCAAGTTTTGGGGGGGTTTTGTCCACATTTATCAAGGTTTGTTTGGACAAGGTTTTCAAATAGAACCCAATTCACACACATTTGGGGCCTCCAATCCAGCATCTGCTGTATGAATTTAACTTTTTATGAGCAAACACTCACGCAGCACCGCCCTCTTCTCTCAGACAACCAATTGCAGATGATCATAGCTTGTCAGTCATTCTGGAATTGTAATCATGAACTAACATTCTGATGATAGTATTACATCACAGTTGCAACTTAAAAGTTGGAAATGATCATGTTTGTTCAAACTGTTTTTATGTGCAACTGACAGCCCTACAACAAGTCATTTGAAATGGAAGCCCAAAAAATAATTTCAAGAGTTAAAGGGATACTAAACCCAAATTGTTTCTTTCACGATTCAGATAGAGCATGCAATTTTAAGCAACTTTCTAATTTACTCCTATTATCAATTTTTGTTTCATTCTCTTGCTATTTTTATTTGAAAAGGAAGAATGTAAGCTTAGCAGTCGGCCCATTTTTGGTTGAGCACCTGGGTTGCGCTTGCTGATTGGTGTCTAAATGAAGCCACCAATCAGCAAGCGCTATCCAGGGTGCTGAATAAAAAAATAGGCCAGCTCCTTAGATTAGGTTCCTGCTTTTTCAAATAAAGNNTTGATAATAGGAGTAATTAGAAAGCTGCTTAAAATTACATACTCTATCTGAATCATGAAAGAAAAAATCATGAATACAATTTTATGAAAACTTTTTTCTAATTAACTGAGGAGAGTCAATGTAAAGGATTATTGTGAAAAGTGTATGCAATGCAAAGTAATCTGAATACAGTTATTGCTTGGCCATAAGATAAACTTTTTCTTGACTTTTACAAACTGCAAAACTTCTATATACACTTAGTTGACAATAGTGAACATAGGAACATAATACTTAAAGTCACACAGCATGTAATATAATATTGCTCACGGTATCCACATTTGTACACAACATATTGAAAGGACATTTTTTTAGGAATTAATATATTTCTCATTGAAGTAAATAGATTCAGATTTGAAAATATCTTAATGTTTGGCATAAACCCATGTCAAAAATGCCTCAAAGTTTGGTTAAAATGTTGTTCTTACATGCAGAGTAGAAAAAGAAATCCTAAATTCCTACATGTGCAATAATGTTTGATAGCAGTTCATCATAAATTGAGATACATAGTTTATATCATAAATGTATTTGATCATTATGACAATCACTTTAATTGGTTTGAAGACTTAGGGGCCGAATTATCAAGCTCTGAATGGAGCTTGATGCCCCTGTTTCCGTGCGAGCCTTCAAGTTTGCCGGAAACAGTAGTTATGAAGTAGCGGTCTAAAGACCGCTGCTCCATAACTTGTCCGCTGCCTCTGAGGCTGCGGTCTTCAATCCGCCTGATCCTATACGATCGGGCTGATTGACACCCCCTGCCCCACCGCAAATCTGCAGGGGGCGGCATTGCACAAGCAGTTCTCCTGCATCGCAAACACTATATTAAACGTATTAAACTTATTAACCCTTAATCCGCCGCCCACCCACATCGTGACTATTAAATACATTTATTAACCCCTAATCTGTCGTTTCCCGACATCGCCAACACTATAATAAAGTTATTAACCCCAAAACCTCCGGCCTCTCACATCTCTGCCACTGAATAAACCTATTAACCCCTAAACCGCCGCTCCCACAACGCAAACCACTAAATTAAACTATTAACCCCTAAAGCGATCACCCCCTAACTTTAAATTAAAATGACAATATAACTATATTTAAATAAATAAAAACTTACCTGTGAAATAAAAATAATAAAATTAAAAAATACTACCAATTAAAAAAATCTAAATTACAAATTTAAAAAAACCTAACACTATGAAAAAATAAATAAATCTAAAATTACAAAAGATAATAAACACAAAATTCCAAAAAATAAAAAGCACTAAGCTTACGAAAAATAATAAATGAAATCATCAAAAATAAAAACAATTACACCTAATCTACAAATAAAAAAGCCCCCCCAAAATAAAAACACCCCCTAGCCTACAATAAACTACCAGTAGCCCTTAAAAGGGCACTGCCCTAAGTTAAACAGCTCTTTTACCTGTAAAAAAAATACAAAGTCCCCAACAGTAAAACCCACTAACCAAACCAACCCCCCAAAATAAAAAAACTAACTCTAAAAAAATCCTAAGCTACCAATTTTCCCTAAAGGGGCATTTGTATGGGCATTGCCCTTAAAAGGGCATTCATCTCTTTTTCTTGCCCTTAAAAGGGCATTCAGCTCTTTAACAAAAGCCCAAAGCCCTAATCTAAAAAAAAAAAACTGGAAGCCGATCCCATCCTGCGCGGAGCGTCCTCTTCATACGGTCACTGTCGTACACTAAAGTTGAATGCAAGGTAGCCATTTCAAAATGTCGTACCTTGCATTCCTATTGACTGATTTGATTCTTCAAATTCAAATCAGCCAATAGGATGAGAGCTTCTGAAATCCTATTGGCTGTTAAAACAGCCAATGGGATGAAAGCTACTGAAATCCTATTGGCTGATTTAAACATTTTTGATTTATTCATTTTTGTAAGCTTAGTGTTTTATATTTTTCGTAATTTAGTTTTTATTCATTTTTGTTATTTAAGATTTTTTTTCGCAGTTTTAGCTTTTTTTTAATTTGTAATTATTTTTAAGTTAGGGGGTGTTAGGTTTATGGGTTAATAGTTTAATTTAGTGTTTGATGTGGGGGGGGCTGGTGGTTTAGGGGTTAATAGGTTTATTTAGTAGCGTTGATGTGGGAGGCAGGAGGTTTAGGGGTTAATAGATTTATTTAGTGGCGGCGATGTGGGAGGCCAGAGGTTTAGGGGTTTATAGGTTTATTTAGTGGCGGCGATGTGGGAGGCCTGAGGTTTAGGGTTTAATAACTTTATTATAGTGTTGGCGATGTCGGGGAGCGGCGGATTAGGGGTTAATAGCTTTATTATAGTGTTGGCAATGTGGGTGGGCAGCAGATTAGGGGTTAATCGGTTTATTTAATATTCGCAATGTGGGTGGGCGGCAGATTAGGGGTTAATAAGTTTAATATAGTGTTTGCAATGCAGGAGGGTGGCAGTTTAGGGGTTAATAGGTAGTTTATGGGTGTTAGTTACAGTTTAGTTATGAGTTTTGTGAAACATTTTGTGAAACTACTGCTCTCAGATGGTGGTATGGATTGTGTCGGTATAGGCTGTAACACAAGCATTTTAGCCTGAACGTACAACCTGTAATACCTGCGCTATGAAAATCTCACACAAAAACGTAATTTTTTTAAATGCAGAATGGACGTTGCATTACAGGCTAAAATGCTTGCAGTATAGCTATACCAACACAACTCGTGATATGCGTTCCTGGCCATTACACTGGAATGGCCATTTTTCAGCGTTAAAAGCCGTAATGCAACACTTGTAATCTAGCCATATGTGAATACTGTGATGTTCCTACATCAATTGCTTACTCATATTTTTATGCCCTGTGTAGATCTTAGGAAGTATAATATTTTTGCTTTAGCCTGATTGTACAGATTAGCATAATTACTATGGTGGCAATAACTGCTTGATTGCAAGCTTGTTGGGTAAACCTATGGTAGTAGCATTACAGGTAAAATTTAACAGTTTATTTTGTGATTTTTTATAGGATGTTTTCATTTTAGGTGTAGGTGAAGTTATCTGAAGTATTTTAAAATAGTGTATCTGAGTCTCTGTCCACTAATATATATTGTTGTGTTGTAATGAAAATATTTTTAAACAGTAAAGTGCAGATAACTATGCATTACACACTAAGCCGTGAAAGGAGACAGTTGACTTAGTGCAGGACTCTTCTATCATCACCAGGTGTGTGTGTAATGACATTACAGGGGACAGGGATGCAGGTATTTCCTTTTAAGTTTGTCTGCAGTTAGGGGGAGGGGTTTAAAAGCCCATATCTCATCCCTCACCAAATACAGTAATAAGTCATTGAAAAAAAAAAATCTGTACTTTTAAATAAGGGGGTCTCTTGCCACTTTAGATAGCAGGTGGTTGTTAATAAATTGCACCAATATATACTACATATCTTTTATGGTGCTCTGGGATTTAAAAATTCCTGTAGCACCCAAAATAAGCATTTTAATGGGGCTAGTGACCCCTCTTTTTAAAGAGGAGAATCTGCTCTTTCAAATAATGAATCACATGCCCAAGGAGCTATCAATAGTGATAACGTGAACTTTAGGCATATCGAACAACATTAGGGGGACAGTTTATACTTTATGTGATTATCGATTGTAGGGTTTCTGGTGATTATTTTTTACACCCTTTATTACCTTTGAGTTATACTAACATGAAAAACCTTATTTAAATTATTTGAATTATGGGTCCTCACTTTTCAAATGAGAGATCTTAAAATATATTTCTATAGTGCAAAGGTAATTAACACCCTTAATTACCTTTAAACTATAGAAATATATTGTAAGATCTCTAATTTGAAAAGTGAGGACTTATAATTCAAAAAAGTTTGTTCATGTTAGTAAAGCTGTCAGGTAGGTATGTGCAAAATGTATTATTCTATTTTTTATTTGTCCATCAAATTCCAAATATGGCCGTTGGGAGCAGCATTCAGCAATTTTCAGTGCCGCATATATTGGTGCTAAAGTGCGACACAAAAAGATCTCGATTTGCATGAATTTTTTACATACCTACAGTCAAGTGATTGTCATAGAAATTATAATCACATTTTGTTGTTAGAAATATATTTTTATAGTTAGATATGTTAGACCTACTTATTTTCTTCATATATTGCAAGATGCAAAGTAAAAATGAGCAATTTTATCCTCTGATACCTTACAAGACCTTGATATAAAATACTAAATTCTGGTGTTTTTAAAAGATGAATTGATTCTAAATGTAGAAATTAAAAATGTATGCTTAAAATATTTTGGAACGTACCCTGATGATGTGATGATATTTACTATGTATGCCATTTCATATGGTGGCATCCTATTTTTGCTGTATGAGTAAAATAATTACCGGTAGTTCTCCATTCTCTTTTCTTTAATAAATTGTAATATCTATGTAATACTAAATATAGTACACTAACAACAAAAATATAAAATTAATTTATTTCTAAAATGCAATTTGCTTGTAGTTTATGCATAGGTACATACATACTGTATATATTAGGAGAAGTTTCACTACACATAGATTAATAATTAGCACCTATTTATAAAATGTTGCTAAATTCTCTGCTGCATTAAGAAATTAAAAATAAAGGTAACACATATGATTCACATACAGTATGTGTTATAAGCTGGATTGCCAAGCATAATTAAAAAATACTACTGCATGCTTTTGCATATATAGTATAACTATGATTTATTGCATTTTTAACTAATAAAATTATTTTTAAATAAATTATATTGCCTGTTCTGTCTTGGTAGGAGTGGCAAACATTTATTTCCATTAATATAGTATAATGAATGTTCTTGGAGAAACAGTTCATTTTGTTGAGATTTAACTGGTACAATGAAAATAGGACATTTCAATGAAATTGTAACCATTGTACTGCCCACCACTTTAAGGGATATGAAACCCAATTTTTTTTATTTTGCGAATCAGATAGAACATGCAATTTTAAGCAACTTTCTAATTTAGTTCTATTATCAATTTTTATTCATTCTCTTGGTAACTCTATTTGAAAAGCAGGAATGTAAGCTTAGGAGCCAGACCATTTTTGGTATAGCTCCTGGGTAGTGCTTGCTGATTGGTGGCTAAATGTAGAAAGTTGTTTAAAATTGCATGCTCTGTCTGAATCATGGAAGTTTATTTTTGACCCTTTAAATGCTAATAAACCAAGTTTCTATTGAATAGAGATTCTGTGCATCTCCAATAAGTTGAAACTCAATGCAGATAAATACAAATTCTAATACTTTGATGTTTAGAGGTTGGTAGTATGGAATGTCACCAATAGAGTGCCAGTATTTCCATTTACTCACAAACAGCCATGTGTAAGTTAATAAAGATGGCAGAGAACTGCAGTATGCTAACAATTAGAAGTATTTATCACGCAATTATATATTAATTGTAATTATGCAATAATTATATTATGTGTTTGCATCTGAAAAATCTCCCTCCCAACCTTTCTCTTGTCTTTCTTTAAAATGCATATTTAACCACTTAACAACAACGTACCCTGTAAGCCGCTGGTACTTAAAAGTTTTTGTGCCCGTAATAGCGTGGGTCTTGCCTCCAACCTCCCTCCCTCCTGCAGGCCTCCTGTTATAGTGGGGTGTCACCGGGGTCTAAAAAACACAAGCTCCATTAAAAGAATAGCAATGCACAGGGTATTTAGCTGGTCGTTAAGGGGTTAAATAAACTTCTTAAAATTATGGGATGTAAATAGTGCTTGGTCAGTGAAGTTTAGCTATAAAACAAGGGCTATCATACTTAATTAAATTGGAATCCACATGGATGTATTTCAGTTGTGAATAGAAGCATTTTTGTATTATACATGTATTATCAAAAATGCTTCTAATAAAAGCTATAGCTGTTTCAAATCTGTATTTAAGTATGCACTGTGCACCAGCATTTTAAACAGAACACTTGCTCAGAGAGCCTATGGTGCTTTTACCATCTGGTAATGACTCAATTTGTTAATTGGTGACATAATACAAGCCCCAATTGCACTCTGAGCAGCTGCAGTATTTAACATGCTGGTTCACTGAGAATATCTTTCTATGTTTTACGTGCACATGAAGAGAAAAATGCACTAAAACAGTGATAACTTTTACCAAAAGCATTTTTGCCAAAACATGTATATTTCAAATATGTTTTTATTTAAAGATGTAATTCATCTACGTGCATTTAAATATTGACTGGAATATTATTATTTAAATATTTCTTAAATTGATCTCTTCTTTGGTAAACCAGGCCTGCATGTAGGGTGTTATTAGAATTGTACTTTAACATAATTGTCATTTATGCTATATAAATTTTTATTAAACATTTTTTCACTTTCCTTTTTTAATTTTAAGAGCTTGTACTGAATACTTTCCTTCATGCCAAACCACTATTCTTGTATATTTTTGTTTAGTGGTAAATATCTCATACCACGATAATTAACAGTTTGTCTGGCATAGTATTCTACAAATCTGCATTCATTTTTGCACAAATGTAAAAGATTACACCTTTTTTTATGTTCATTGCACTCACCTGAACTTGATAAACCAATGACCCTTTTATGAAAAATGATCAGAATTTAAATAAAAAAAAAAGTTAGTTTATTTTCTTTGTGCAGTTTATACTCTTACTGTAATACAGGAGAGGCTTTTTGTCTGCTGACCGGAACTTCTTTTTTTTTTTAGGTTTTTTGTCTGCTGAACGGAAATTCATTTTTTTTTTTGCAATGTAGAATTTTTTTTTTTAATTGCAAAATATAGGCAGGAAAGCTTCAAAATTTTTAATTTTCCAAAACTCGACAATGATTAAACAATCTCCTTATCAGCTTATTTCTTTGTTCCTTGTTCAGAGGAGGATTGCCTGGTATTTCAGGGCTGGACTCAGTGGTGGGATTAAGCTGATTTTCACCAATTCTTCCAAACCTGTTCCTAAAATTTCTCAGGTTCTCAAGAACGCTTGGTTGGGTAATGACATGTTCCTTAAAGGGACAGTCAAGTCCAAAAAAAACTTTGATGATTAAAATAGGGCATGCAATTTTAAACAATTTACTTTTATCACCAATTTTGCTTTGTTCCTTTGGTATTCTTAGTTGAAAACTAA
>CAJPDP010149357.1:0-10274 GCA_905336975.1 Bombina variegata variegata | reverse complement strand
CAGACCAGAAAAGAGAGAAGCCTTTCTAGAATGTGTGAGGGATCTCTCTTCTCTTAGAGTTATTGTACCAGTACCCCCAGCAGAAAGGGGTCTAGGGTACTATTCAAACCTTTTTGTGGTCCCGAAGGAGGGAACTTTTTGCCCGATTCTGGACCTAAAGTACTTAAACAAATTCCTATCTGTCCCCTCGTTCAAGATGGAGACAATAAGGTCCATCCTTCCTTTTGTTCAGGAAGGACAGTTCATGATCTGAAGGATGCGTACCTTCACGTTCCTAAGATTTGTGTTCCTGGACCAGCACTTCCAGTTTATTGCACTTCCGTTTGGTCTAGCTACTGCTCCAAGAGTTTTTACGAAGGTTCTAGGGGCTCTGCTTGCAGTGGCCAGAAACAGAGGTATAGCAGTAGCGCCCTACCTGGACGATATTCTGGTTCATGCACCATCCTGTCATCTGGCAGAAGACCTTTTGAAGGATATTCCCCTTCTTCTTCAATCCCATGGATGGAAGATAAACTTAGAGAAGAGTTCTCTTACTCCCAGTACCAGGGTCGAGTTTCTGGGTACTATAATAGACTCGATATCCATGAGGATATTCCTTACAGACCAGAGACGTTACAAGCTAACTTCCAATTGTATTGCCCTCCAGACCTCCTTAAGGCCCTCTGTGGCTCGGTGTATGGAGGTGATTGGTCTCATGGTGTCCTGTATGGACATCATTCCTTTTGCCAGATTCCATCTCAGACCTCTTCAGCTGTGCATGCTGAGACAGTGAACTGGAGATCATACACCACTCCACTTGTAATCTTGCCCTATTTGCATAAGTGATAACCTTTCAGTAATCTGAAATATTAACTTGTTCAGATTTAAAACTAAAACTGTATTTATGTCTTTATCACATCTATTCCTCAACAATACTTTTCTGAAAGTATATTCTACCTTCCTTTGATGGTGCATTGTAAGCATAACTTTATACATTTTTATTTATTCCAGCTTTTGTTTTGTCTGTAATCGAACCTGGCCTATCTATCCTGCATTAGACACACTAACAACAACAGACATCCTACCTTTCAGCTAAGTCAACCAGAAAAGTTTATTATTACTTCTCAACCATTCAGCTGCTTTTTACAATGCAAGTGTTTGCTTTCTATGCATATGCTGCACTAATTCCACCGCACATCCTCCTGAGAGGCTATTAATATATAACTAATCTGTTTTCTCAGTGTATTCTTCTTTATGTCTTCCCTCCTGCTATACACCTGGCATGATTCCATCTTCATTTACATTTCCTCAGTGGATCATTACATTCACTGATTGAGTTTTCAAAATCAAATTTCAGATGACAATACATATCTTCTTCTTATGTCCGTACATCCCTACTGATGTTTTGAATTAGATTAACAACTGATTTGTTGTGATTTGCCTTTAGCTACCCATCAACCACCATACAGAACTAAATGTGCTTCTTCTACTGCTAAATAATTTCCAAGCCCCTAAGCCATCTCTAGATCATTTACAAAACCTCAACACTACCAACATCAGGACCATACCTACAACAGTATGTGTTGCCAATGGGTTTGATTCATAGACCCTCATTACGCTAACAAGGAGCCTAAGTGTAAAGAAGAGATTCATAGAGGTTGGCTTCACCTACCTTTTCTAGAATTGTATTAGTTGGTGTCATATATAGTTGTGTTAATTGCAAGATTGGGATACATGCTAGCTTGCAAAACAAATATGAACCATTGAAAGCATAGAAAAGCAATCATTCCAATAGGAAAATTCAGGAAACTCTCTTCCAAAACAGATTGTGTAAATGCTTGTAATTGTAATACATTTACATATCTGTATTATTAGATTATAGCAGTCAAGATAGATAAAACAAACCTTGCAGAAGCAAATAAATGGCAAACTTTTCGCATTCAAGGGGGTTCTAGGAGCAGACTATTGCCAATCTAGGAAGGGGGTTCTAGAGACGTGGTTGTGAGTTTTCGCCTATGCGGAATTCATAAAGACTCTATTGCCCCTAGCTTGTCTTGTGGTCAAGTAGCTGTCAAGTTCATGTCATTATTATTTTATTTCTCTCTTTATTTCTTCTTTTTTTCTTTTGTAGTAGAGTGTGTTTGTTTTATGGAGGGTGCTGTTTTCCTGTTGTAGTTTGTGTGTTTAGTAAAGTTTTTACATTGTTTTTATGGTGCTTGTCTCCTTGACTGTGCAACGTCTTTTATCTTGGGAGAAGTTAAAGGTTTAAAAAAGGTTTGTCTTATGAACTAGTCTTATTAGAACAGCAATAGCCTAACCCAGTGGTTGCACTTCTCACAGGGTGCAGCACTATAAAACAAAACAAAAACATTCACAGGTTGTGGGTGGCGTCAAAGGCAGTCTGTTCAGATGATATAATGAAATATTCAAGATTCGGCTGTATATAGCAAGAAATTGTTATTAATCTGTGGACTTTTTTCTTATAGTATCTGTTGAGTATTGTACATTTATTTATGTGTTCGCTACATATATCTATACGATTGCTATAATTTGTATTACTAGCATAAATTATTTAGTTACAACAGAATAATCAATTTGTAACATATATGGATGCTTGTGTTATTTTATTGGGGTCAATTTATTAATGTGCGTGCGGAAAATGTAGCGTATCATGTCCGCAGCACAGCGATAAATGCCGACAGCATACGCTGTTGGCATTTATCATTGCACCAGCAGTTCTTGTGAACTGCTGGTGCAATACCACCCCCTGCAGATTCGTGGCCAATCGGCCGCTAGCAGGGAGTGTCACTCAACCCGATCGTATTTCTGTCCGCCGCCTTAGAGCAGGCGGACAGGTTATGGAGCAGTGTTATTTAGACCGCTGCTTCAAAACTTCTGTTTCCAGCGAGCTTGATAAATTGACCCCATAGAGTCAAGCTTTATTAATTAGACTGAAGTCCCTGTTTTTTAATATATTAGGATTTAGCTTGTTAGTATTCAACCTAGACACCGGTGTCTTTAGAATTTGACTGTGATTTAATGTTTATGCAATAAAATTTTAATACGAATATTTTATTGTTCATGTTTACAATTAAAAATAACAATTTCTGGGGGGGCGGAGCCTAGCCAGGCAGAGGAATGGCTGCTGGTTACTGAAGCTCCGTGTACATATGCCATTCCGGAGACTTTAAACGCATGGGAGACAGAGTTGGAAGTCTAAAAATATAACCGGACAACCGGGGAAAGTGTACAGCATACATCTAAATGTGAATGACACGCCGGAGCCGCAGTAATACTGGAACAGCAGTGTAGGTGCGAGAGCTGGCCTGCTCATAACGTGTATCTCCCCGCAACAACAGATACCACACTCCGGTTCACTAAGAGTGCTACAGAACTGTCAGAGCTGAGAACGGGAGAACCGTTTACACCTCCGGGAGAGAGACACAGGGTGAGCCACACTATACCATCTCGATGCAGCTTTCAGATAATGGCCGACGCCATTTTAACCCACATGGCCTGAGATGAGACAGAACGCTCAGCACAGAACATATATCGGAGGTATGGTGGGATAGTTGAGAGGGGGTGGTGTACCATCAGAGTGCTTCAAGAGCTCAGAATCATTATATAGGATTGAGCGGATAGTAACTGCTTTATAGATATCAGAAGACCACACGGGGGGAACAACTGGGACTCCCTTAGATACTGTGTACCTAAAATGTTATAACAGGGAATCTGCAGTCAAGACTAACATTGATAAGGGCACCTAGCAAGACTCTAAAGCAGGGTAACATAGCTCTACATTGCGGACCTTCTCCCCTATAGTACTGAAGACCCCATCATAACCACGTGCGACATAGGCACGGTGCTAGCTCAAAATGGCAACAAAATCAAAATCAAAGGGGGAAAGAAGTACTAAAAATCAGGCTGCATTGACAACATCGGTCAGCAACTTTTTTCAAAGCTCAAATAACAGCATTACAGATTCTGACACACCACCCTGGCAAACTAGCAGCGTCACATTGTCACAATCTGCCACACCTGAGATTTCCATAGACTATGCCACACAGCTCAAAGCAGATATTGCAAACTTGCCCACAAAAGCGGACTTTGATGCCCTTAAGGACATTATTACTACAGACCTAGCAAACATGAAGAGGGACATAAAGGAAATAGGGCACAGGATTGAAGATATGGAGGAAACACAAGACTCTCTAAACTCACTTTTTGATAATGTTACCACACAAACGAATGTCCAAGGCAGTCAAATAGAATCTCTACAAGAGAAAATAGAAGAATTGGATAATAGGGGGTGCCGCAACAATCTGAGGATCAGGGGGGTCCCGGAATCCGTTTCTAACCCAGACATCCTTGGTTATCTACAGGATTTATTTAAGTTTCTGCTAAAAAATCAACAAGCACCAGATATGGAGCTAGACAGAGCACATAGGGCTCTGAGCCCCCCCCCCCCTCCACCAAATGCACCACCTAGAGATTTAATCTTGCGGTTTTTACGCTACACTGATAAAGACACAATATGGCAAGCAGCATGAGCAACACCTAGTATTCTTTATCTAGATCAGACCATACAGATCTATTTGGATCTAAGCCCCACTACAGTACAAAAGAGGAAAGAAGTTCGGTTCATCACCAGAGTTTTACAAGAAAAGCACATTAGGTACAGATGGGGTTTCCCATTTAGCCTAAATGTATCCCATGAAGGCCGTTCGGTGGTCTATAGGACTGAGCAAGACTTGCCTCTTCTATCAGAGACACTTAATCTTACGTTCCCACGACCTCGTCCCTCAGATGTTCGGTTGGAAGGACCAGAGCTATCAACCCAACACCACCCTCTTTCTCTTAAAGGTCCCCCCCGGAGCTGGACCAAAGTATCCCCGAGAAAGAAGAAAACTAAAGAACTTATTAATGAGACACAAATCGGAGATACAATCGATACATGATTCCTTCCTCTGACCTTTCAAGACTGGTGAGATCATTTATGGGACATAAGTAAAATGTGCAGAATAGGAGAGCTACTCCATGTTCCAGGAGTAATCCTGGGGCTGGCTCCCAGATTTGAACTATAGAGCACTCATTATATAGACACTATATTGTAAGACTTGTTTAAGGAATTATTGCACTCTAGATAAGTTATAGTTAAGATATTATGGGTTGTCTGCAAATGATATCAACTGTTACTTCTCTGTTTCACAAGAATACACCATCTATACATCTTTGGAATGGGTATTGTACAAACCCTTCAATAGGATGTTTACCTCAATTGGCGGGTTTGTCCAAGAGGTTCTATGTAATTTTTTGTTTTTTTGTTTTTGTTGTTGTTTTGGTTGTATGTTTTGTCTATACTCTAACTTCAGCCTCAAGTCGGAATACAAGCACTCTGTTGCAGGTTCGGGGATCCAGCCAAGGCACCTCCCTATAACGGGTCAATATAACAAACAGAACGACCTCCTCATGGAATACGCCTACAGGGTTTGGGTCCTACATCGGCTCACAGGTAATAGATCAATTTTTTATTTTAGGACACACTAGTTAATACAATTGGGAAATGCAGTCACAGGGGACAGGTAACTTAAACTTTATCACTGCCAACGCAAAGGGCCTTAATAATCAATATAAAAGGAACGTGGCTTTAAGGGATTTTAAACAAAAGAAGGGAGACATAGTTCTAGTCCAAGAGACTCACTTCATTAGGGGGAAGGAACCCAAAACATTTGCATACAAATTCGGCCCCACATATTAGGCATCCAACACCACGAAGACAAATGGGGTAGGCATTCTTAGGTCCCTTTCACTTTAATAAAGAAATATACTGATAAACATGGGCAATATCTAGTGCTAATAGGGAAGTTATATAACTCTATGGTCACCATTGTGAACGTCTACGCCCCAAATGTAAAACAGGATGTGTTTTTTAAACACTTAGCTAACATGATCTTAGAAATCTCAAAGGGAGCTGTCATAACGGGGGGTGACTTTAATCTGACAATGAACCCAGCACTAGATAACTCCAATCAAACTTCGTCGGTCCCACACAAAGTGATTAATTCGGTCAAGATACACTTGAGAGACCTGACCTTGCATGATGCATGGAGAATAACATACCCTGACAGAAAAGAATTCACGTTTTATTCTAACCCACATAATAGACACTCTCGTATAGATTATCTTATGGTGGATGTCACCAGCCTGGCTAAGGTTACTCAGATGAGAATTCACTCTAATTCATGGTCTGACCACTCTATGGTTAGCTGTGAATTTAACTGGCCCCACATCCCCAGACGTCAACACGTCTGGAGGCTAGCGGATAGTATTATTGATGATCCCATACATCAGCTACGCATTGAAAAAGTCATTACAGAATATTTCACCCTAAACACAAACACTAGCCCGGCACTAGAAAATAGAACATTATGGGAGGCTCATAAGGCTGTAATACGAGGGGAACTAATCAGCATCCATACATTTCAAACCAAACAAAACAAACTTCTAGACACTGTTTTAAATTCGCTTACACTATTGGAAGACCAATTGAGAACACACCCAACGCAGACAGATATACTTCAAAAACTTGCAGATTGTAGAGCTCAGGTAAATTTCTTAATGGGCAAAGAATGCAAACAACAAGCTCACAGACTAAGTCAAAGATATTTCGAAGGGGACAACAAGAGTGGCCCTATTCTAGCCAGGAAATTGAGAAGAAGGATTAATAGAAACTATATCCTCACACTTTATAACAAACACAATAAAGAGTTACACACCTCAGAACAGATAGCAGAAAGATTTAGATCATACTATGAACAACTCTATAACTGAAATAAAGGGGAAGACCGGCATTCAGATAAAGATAAAAATATTAGAGATTATTTGAAAGACATCTCCCTTCCACAATTAACCTCAGAACAAAACCAAACACTTAAAGAACCGATAACTTACGCCGAAATTAAAAATGTGATAACTCAACTCCCGACAAATAAAGCCCCAGGCCCAGATGGCTTCACCAACCATTACTTTAAAACATTTAAGGATATACTAATACCCCACATGTTGTCCCTTTTCAACGACATGACGGAAGACACACCCTTCACGCCATTAGGGCTGGAAGCACATATAACAGTCCTCCCAAAGCAGGGCAAGCCCCCAAATAGACCTGAAAATTTTCGCCCTATTTCTCTTCTGAACACCGATATAAAAATATATGCTAAGGTGCTCGCAAATAGATTAAAATTAATTTTACCCCACATTATATCTAATGACCAGGTAGGGTTCATTTATTCATGGGAGGCGAAAGATAATACAGTGAGGGCCTGCCACTTAATTAATTATATACAATCCCATAAAATACCAACGGTGGTGGTTTCAACCGACACGGAGAAAGCATTCGACCACGTTGGTTGGACCTTTTTGCATCGGATTCTACAGAAATTTGGGATAGACGATTCCTTTATTTCTAAAATCTTTGCTCTCTACACGGCGCCGGTGGTGAGGGTTAGAGTAAATGGGATATTATCAAACAGATTTTATATATCTAATGGGACTAGGCAGGGTTGCCCCCTGTCCCCCCTGTTGTTTGCCTGTGTGATGGAGGCTTTGGCATCCAAAATTAGATCTAATTCAAATATTTCAGGTATAAAGATAAACGCTACAGAGCATAAGGCCCTACTATACGCAGACGACATCCTATTTTTTCTCACAAGTCCGTCGGAATCAATTCCCCATTTATTGCAAGACCTAGATTGCTTTCAGTTGGTTTCTAACTTCTTAGTGAATAAAAGTAAATCCGAAATGTTAATCTTACAATGTAGTGACACACTTTCAACACATATACAAGAGATATGTTCCTTCAGGGCACAAAGTTCTAGTCTGAAATACCTAGGGATTATGCTGGCCCCCTCCACACAGGAGATGTTCCAACTCAACTATAAATCAATACAAAAAATTATTATTGCTGACATGTCCACGTGGAGATCCCAGCGTATCACCTGGTTAGGTAGAATCCATGCAATAAAGATGAATATCTTACCACGTCTTTTATATCTTATGCAGTCATTACCTATTCCTCTCCCCCCAAATTACCTGACAAATTTACAGAACTATATCTTCGAATATATATGGGACAAACGTAAAGCTAGAATAAATAAAAAACTCATGTTCCTTCACATTAAAAATGGAGGACTTGGGGTTCCTCACCCTAAAAAATATAGGCAGGCAGTTTTCATGCAGAGGGTGGCAGACTGGTTCACCAACTATGATAATAAAGCATGGGTTAAATTAGAACATGACCTGACGGAGATTCTGATAGAATACCCACATGTTTCCTCCAGATTTTCCCCACTGACCCCCCTCTCAGATAACACTGATTTTAAGCCAGGAGCCAAACTCACGAGAGATCCCAACCACATAAACAACCAAAGAGCTGTAATGATGTATCACTTGGGGAATGAACAGAGGTTGAATCTATCAGACGAACTAATAGAGGATGGGCTTACTATATTTAGGGACTGGTATTTACTACGACAGTGTCACTCCTTTATCTATAAACATAGCGATAGGAACAATCTCCTGCACTCCCTAACCCCATTCGAATCCCTATGTAAATCATCCTCCCCGGGCAGGAGAACTCTCTCGCTTACATACTCTATTCTGCAAGTATCACCCAATATACCATATTACACAGAGAGTTGGGAAAGAGAACTTAATTTAGAGTTTTCACATAAGGACAGGACACACATGTTTGCCTCCATAACGAAAACCTCAACATCTAGTAGATTGACAGAATTAAACCTCAAAATTATTCAAAGGTGATACCTCACATCCACCAGGATACGCAGAATATTTCCAACCAGCAAGGATAGTTGTTGGAGGTGTGGGACAACAACGGGAAGCATGGCACACATTTGGTGGACCTGTTCCCCCCTTCAAAAGATGTGGTAGAAAATAGCTAAAGAAACCGCGAATATGCTAGAGATAGACATTCCGGTAGATCCAATGATTTGGCTGTTTAACATAGTAAGCAGTAAGGTCCCCGGATATAAGAGAAGTTTATTATATATCGCAAGTAATGGTTTCAAATCATTAGTGGCAAGAAACTGGAAGCACAATGAAACCCCTACATTAGTACAGTGGCAAAATAATATGAGTCACATCATGGATTTAGAGGAGTATGCTTACATAAGAAACAAAAGGTTAGACAAATACACTCAGATGAAGGTAATGTGGGAGATATACGCTGGCAACATAACACAACATCATAGATTGAACCCTACACCTGAATAAACTCAATACAAATCAGTGGAGTTACTAATATAGTTCCCATGGCTGTAGCAGATGTGCATTGACTCTATACAATAACAACAACTGAGGCTTGTTGACAAGATGTTATATTTTATCAATAGTTTGATGTTTATATTATATATGTAACAGCATTATTTTGCATATGCATTTGTATCCTTTGTTGTATCGGATCATCTACACTGTTATACTCCAGATGTAACTTTTCATTTTCATACTCAATAAAGCTGTTTTTTTTTTTTTTTTTTAAAATATATACTATAATGTATAACAAATACATTATCCTGGTTAAATGATTCCAAGAATATTTACTGTGTTTTGACGACCTTATCCTAAATTTTATAGATATTTCATATCGATTGGAAACTGGGGATTTTAGGCTCAATATACTCCAGGACTTACATAATTCCCAACATTCTCTAATGTACTATGTGTAACAACAACTGACCAATTTGTAGAATATTCCAGGATTTCTGAACACACACTCTATATACTTATAGCAATTTATAGAAACCGTTATATTTGGGTCTAAATTCAAAATATTATTAATAACTCTATGTTGGGGCGGAGTTAATATTCTAAAAATATATCTATACTATCCTGGGATAAAAAAGCTTATGCTTTTATCAGATGGTGCATTGGACAGGATAATAGTTAGATCAATACCCATTGATCTAGAGGATATTCATATATAGGACTGGTGATTTTTGGGGATTTTGGGAGGAGAGTGGATCAAATGTTTAGAATAAATGGACCATTTCAAAATTAGCATTTAATCCTTTAGGATGAATGCAATCTAGATTGAAGATCCATTTTGATTCGGTCCTCAGCGTCCTCAATTCCATATCGCCTCCTCTCCAGTCCTTTGTTAGTTTACTTATCCCCATATATTTAAAACTTTTGTCACTCCCTCCATGTATTTCCTTAAAATGTTTCTAGATTGGCAAATTTACTTTCTTCCACTTAATCTGTAGCAAGTGCTCTCGGAT
>CAJPDP010149288.1:0-10363 GCA_905336975.1 Bombina variegata variegata | reverse complement strand
TATATGGTACCATTCCAAACTGCCAGGATCATTTCATGAGTATTGAGTTTATCAATTTTAAGATAATGATATCTTTCTAGCGTGATAAGTTCCAGTACTTGTCTCTTCCACTCCTCAACAGAAGGAACGCTCTGCATCTTCCACCTCTTAGGGATGAGTTTTTTTGCTCCTGTAATCATTATCAGTAGGAGTGCAAGCTTAGCTGGTTCTATGATTTTGGGCAGCGAGCAGAACAGGATGCTTTCTAGAGTGTTTGG
The DNA here is from genome assembly GCA_905336975.1 of Bombina variegata variegata. NCBI lineage: Eukaryota > Metazoa > Chordata > Amphibia > Anura > Bombinatoridae > Bombina > Bombina variegata. The sequence goes on along the minus strand of CAJPDP010149288.1, from coordinate 10,106 downwards.
TATGTGTGTGTTCAGTAGTTGTGATACAATGAGAAAAATATTCTCCCAGTAAGTTTGTAATCTGGGGCAGGACCACCATATATGTATCAGTGTGCCCTCTCCCCCACAGCCTCTCCAACAAGTGCTACTCAGAGATGGAAACATTTTGTGGAGTCTAGATGGAGTAAGGTACCATCGACTTAATAACTTTATATGAATTTCTTGAACAGTGGAAGAAACTGATGAACGTTTTGTAAGCTCAAAAACCTTAGCCCATGAGTCAGGGTCGATTTCCTGAGATAGATCTTTATGCAAACCTATCGTGTAGGAAGGCAGTGTTGTCTGGTCTACAGTGGAGGTTATTTTATATACTAATGACACGAGATGTCTCGGTGTGTTCGGAAGAATGCAAAGTGTTTCAAATGGTGTAAGTTCTCTGCCTAGTTCGTTCCGAAATTTGTGGTGGGATATGAAGTGGAGTAGTTGATGAAAATTTAGCCATGAAGAGAAAATCTCTCCGTGAGCTTCAGCCATTTGGGCATGGGTTTTAATCTTGTTGTTTTCCCTAAGGAATTGCATGGATCCTGTTTTCAGGCTATATGGTGATTTAATGCGGGAGCCCAATTTATGGAACGGGAGCTCTACATTTTCTACGATCGGTGTGAGGGGAGAGTTTCTGGATGAAATATGAGTGCTTGTAGCTAACGTTTTATCCCACTCAGTGAGAGTTTCTTTCATTATGATATATGTATATACTAGCCTTGGTCTGTGTAAAGGGGGAGTCCATGCTAGTGTGCCCATATTATTTATTGAGAATATTTGTCTGTCTAAATGTAGCCAGGCTTTATCTACGCTATTGTGGGACCACTCGATTATTCATTGCAATAGTATTGCTTTCCTATACGCTTCCAAATTTGGCAGACCTAGTCCCCCTCTATCTCTTGGCATGTACATGGTCTTTTTTGGAACCCTGGGTCTAATGTTTGCCCATATATACTGTTCTATTATGGCTTGTAATTCCCTCATGTAACCACCCTGTAGAGGGATTGGTAGAGCCTGGAGAACGTAAAGGATCCTAGGGAGGATATTCATTTTGAAAACGCCTATCCTCCCCAGCCATGACAGAGGTTTATTCCTCCAGCTAGATAGGTCTCTAACAATATTGCTTTTTAAGGGGATATAATTATTTTTGAAAAGGTCTTGTACGCAGGGGGTCAGGAATATCCCTAAATATTTAAGTTTGTGATGTGCTATCTGCACATGGTATTTCTCTTTCAGATTATGTATGTGTTGGGCCTGTGTGTTGATGTTCATTAATTCTGACTTATTTAAGTTTAGGAGGAAATTAGAGACAGCCCCATATGAATCTAGCTCTTTCAGTAGCTCGGGTATTGAGGTTTCGGCTTCTGTTAATGTAAAAAGGACATCGTCCGCGTATAACGATTGTTTATGTTCCTTATCTCCTACCACTATGCCTTTAATTTTATCATTTAACCGAATCTTATGAGCTAATACCTTGATAGATATGGCGAACAATAACGGTGAGAGTGGGCAACCCTGCCTCGTCCCGTTACTAATGCTGAATGGTTTGGAGAGCGTCCCGTTAACCCGAACCCTCGCATTTGGGGAAGAATAAAGTGCCATTGTCATGTTTAGAAAGGCCTTTGGAATTCCCATCTCACTCATAGCTCTTTGCAGAAAAGGCCACCCCACTCTATCAAAGGCCTTCTCTGCGTCTGTCGAGAATAAGACCATAGGGATCCCTACTACCTTTGCGTGGTTTATTAATTGAATGACTTTAGTTATTTTGTCCCTCGCCTCTCTTCCCGGGACAAACCCCACCTGATCATTTGCAATTAAGTCGGGCAATAGTCTGTTTAACCTATTCGCTAGAATCTTAGCCAATATTTTCATGTCTGTATTAATCAAGGAAATAGGTTTAAAATTTCCTGGGCATGTGGCTGGCTTTCCTGGTTTAGTAAGAACTGTTATGTGCGCTTCTAGGAGATTCCTAGCCAATATTGGTTCCTCTCTAAGTTTATTAAATAGGTGCAACATATGGGAGGCTAGAGCTTCCCCGCATTTTTTATAATAAGCTGGCGTTAATCCATCTGTGCCAGGACTTTTCCCTGATGGGGTGTCTTTGATGGCTTGTTGTAGTTCCTCTATGGTTATATGTGCAGATAGTGAGTTGACTGTGTTGAATCATCCTGTGTACTATTCTCTTTTAAGTTATATAATTTACTATAATAGTTCCTGAAGGTATTTGCAATTGAAGAGCTATCTTTTACTGTTTTACCATCAGATGTCTCCAGAGAGTGTACATAAGTGTTCAATTGTTTCCTCCTTAAGGTTCTGGCTAAGATCTTACCTGGTTTGTTTCCCCCTTCAAAGTAATACTGCCTAAGAAATATTGCTTTCCGTTGGTGTATTTCAGTCAAATGTTGCTTAAGCGCTACCCTAGTGTCAGAGAGTTCAGTTAAGACTTTATCGTTAGATGGGTTTTGTTTGTGAACTGACTCTAATGAACTGATTTTTTGTAAAAGTTCAGTGTGTCTTTCTCGTGCTTGTCTGTTCAATTTGGATTTGTGTTTTATAAATATACCTCTAATTACAGTTTTATGGGCTTCCCATTCTATCATTTGGGAGGAGGAAGTGTGAGTATTTAAGGCAAAATATTCAACAATGTGTTTTTGAACTGTTTCTAATAGTTTTGAGTCGTTTAGGAGGGAGTCCTCCAATCTCCAGATTTTGTGGGAGATCGGGATGTCAGGCCAGAGTACTTTGCAGGTAACTGGGGCGTGGTCGGACCATGTTATAGTTCCTATGTCGCAATCACTTGTGATAGATAAGCCTTGTTAGTCCGTGTAAATATGGTCAATTCTGGTGTAACTGTTATGGGGGTTAGAATAAAATGTGTAATCTCGGTCTAGAGGATGTAATGTCCTCCAAATATCATGGAGTGTGAGATTATGGAAGATATTTTTGATAGCCTTTAATTTCTTATGTGGAATACTGGATGACCCTCTTGATGAGTCCAGGTGAGGTTCCAGGGAGACATTGAAATCCCCTGCCAAAAATACCACTCCCCTGGTGTGGTCCAGGCATAGATTAGCTATTTTTTTTAAAAACCCGGTGTGTGTCTGACTCGGTGCATATATATTAATAAGGGTAATTTGATGGCCATATAGTAGACCAGACAACAGAATGTATCTACCTTCAGGGTCCTTTTCAGAGTGGAGTATTTTCACCGGTAGTGATCTGTGAAACAGTATACCAACTCCAGCTTTTTTGTTAGAGCCGGAGGCGAAATAAGCTGTGGGGTATTGTACATTATGCCACTTAGGTTCTTTTCCCCTCTGGAAGTGTGTTTCTTGGAACATTAAAATGTGGCTATTAAGTTTATTTAGTTCTCGGAACGCTATAGAGCGCTTACCAGGGTTATTTAAGCCTTTGGCGTTAATTGTAGTTATTTGTAGCGTGTGATCTTGGAATTTACTGGTTTTGGATTGCATCTTAGCGTGGGGGAGGGGAAGGGGGAGGACTCAAGTGGAGAAAAAAAAAAAAAAGGAAAAGAAAGTGGGAAAGAGTGGACACAAAAGTAGATATAAGTCAGAGAGAGAAAGTAGTAAAAGGAAGTAAGTTAAGAATTAGCCCGAAAGTGGGTTTAGGTTAAATAAAGTTCAAGTTGTTCTAGTTATATAGTATCTAGATATCACTTTCCAAGCAATACAAACATAAATTGAAAATAAATGTATCAAGTGTAACAAGTATTACTAATGCAACAGTTAGGGGTAGTAAACCCTTGCAAGGCAAATAACAAACAGTAACATGACTTATAATACAAATCCAGCGTTAAGTGAGGAGTAGTGAGGGGGGGTAGGAGGGGGGAGGATGGGGGGAAGTAGGAGAAAAAAGGGAGGGGGGAAGTGATGGGAGAAGAGAAAAGGGGGAGGGGGGGGGGGAGAGGGGGAAGGAGAGAGAAAAAAAAAAAAGAAAAAAAAAAGGGGAGGGGACATTCAGGCTATATATTGAACTAGTAAGGCCGAGTAATCTGTATGCACGATCAATTAAATACCCTTTAAAGAAACATTATTATTTTATAGAGGCGGGTGGCTTTCTTGCTCCTTGTTAGCATTTTTTGTCTATATAACACTCTAATGGAGAAACAATATATAAACATCCTAAAATTCAGATCACTTAAAATGTTAACACCCTAGCAACCTATATAAACATTTCTCTATCTTATCCCTCAAAGGAGAAGAGGTCACCTTAAAAAAAACCACAAAAAAAAAACCAAAACTATTCTAAGCTGCTTATCTTTTAATGAGCAGTCTCATGGTGTCCATTTACATATTTCTTCAATCAGTTAACCAGGCAATATACATGTCTACTCATCTGAGGTGTGGTCATCCGTGGTCACGACAGGTCTGCTTGTCTCCCCCCTTGAAGAGAGGTATAAGGCTTTTTCAGAGCTGCCCGGTAAAGCCAAGTCCTTTTAGAATAATTGAGGGTCGGTTCCCGGCCTGTAGATGACTGATTTATTGTTATGAATAACAATGATGGATACCGGGAAACCCCAGCGGTACTGTACTTTGTTCTTGCGAAGGTGAGAAGTTATGTGAGATAGTTCTCTGCGCTTTTGTAGTGTGACTGGTGATAGATCCGTGAATATTTGTATTTCCTCCCCTACGTGCGTGATAGGGTGTTTGGTTCTGGCATTCCTGAGGATCTCCTCCTTGTCTTTGAAACTTAGAAATTTAACTATGATGTCTCTAGGTGGAGCTTTCGGCGGCGGCTTAGGCCTAAGTGCCCTATGGGCTCTTTCAATTGGGATCTCATTTGCTGTAGGGGTACCCTTTATCACCCTAAAGAGGGCCTGGAGATAACCCTCTATCGCAGGGGGATGTACAGTTTCCGATATGCCCCTAAATCTGAGATTGTTGCATCTGCAACGATTATCTAGGTCCTCCATTTTATCAGTTAGGTAATACATTTGTTCAGATTGACTCCGTAAGTCCTCAGTGTTGTGCTTTATATCTTCAGTAATGGAACATTGTTGTCCCTCTATCGCTCTCACTCTATGATCTAGGGCACTTAAATCTTTTCTTAGATCCCCAAAAAGATTTCTCATTTCTTGTAGGACTCCCTGTATGTCCTCTTTTGAGGAAAGGTGTTGTATATCAGTTTTTGTGATAAAAGGAGACTGTAGTGTATCAGTATGAGGAACCTGAGCTGTAGTGACAACTTGTTTACTGGCCATGTTTTCTTCAGAGTTTTCTAACCTGGATTCAATTGGTTTTAAGTAGAGACTGAGTGAATTGGAGGAATTAGATTTCCCTGATTTATTCTGCCTTTTACAAGGCATTACATTAAATACTGGCACTTGAGGGATCAAGGATTGGTGTCTGTTTTGATAATGTGATCTGTTACTTTAATATATCCTTTCAGGAAGAGCAGAAATCTGTTGCAGCGTCCTGCTATTAAGATTTGTGTTTCTGCACATGGGGTTTTAGGGGAGATTATAAAGGGCCTGTATATGAGTGTTTGAAAGAAATTATTTGTCCCTTTGCTTGTTTAGAAAGTCAGGTGCCCACGTGTATTTCAAAACTTGCTACACGGTGCTTCTGCCGTTATGGGGGATATTGTGTTAGTTCAGAGGCCTCAATTCCCACCGGGTCAATAGGATGTTTTCTGGGCTGGCAATAAGGGCTCCTCAGCTAGCCGTGTAATATATTCTACCTGTTAACCCTTTTTGGAGAGCTGCGTACCCAATCCTCTGTCCCTAATTTATGGCGCGATGTTCACGCAGCAAGTGTTCCCTCTCTAAGGATTCCCCTTCAATTTGTGCTCACCCGTTCTTTATTTGCAGCCTTTCGGTCTGGTCTTGTAGGTCGACGGGCCAGAGAGGTAGCAAAACGGATCCGCTGTGAGTCCTGGTGAGGCCTTTACATTATGCGCCTCTTTTATACTGTGAATGGTCCCGCTGCCAAGTGTAGCCTGCTGATTGCGGAGGATATAGTTGCTCTCCTCTAATGCGGTAATCACCTCTCCGGAGCTTTTTGTTTGTCAGGTTTTGTGCTCTAACCTCTACTCGTTATGTCCCCTGCTTTGGGAATGAGTTATGGGGAATAAAGCTGGATTTGTTTTGTTTTTGCTTGCATGGGTGATTGGAGCCCTCTCAGTGTGCGGCCATCTCCCTGCGTGGCCAGGCTCCGCCCCCCCCTTATTACACTTTTTAATGCAATTTTTGATGTTGTTCGGTTACCCCAATATACTTGTATTTATTTGTCAAGCCTTCAAATATTAAATTACATGGACATGTTAAACATGAATTCTGATGTGCAAGGAACATGTTGGTACATGTGATACAGTTTGCAATATCTGTCCTCAGCTTGTTGCATTCTCTTTACTTGAGGACATGTAAAGTAAGGTGCAAGTGCCAGAAACCAGTGGAATTGTTATTTTTGGTTATGGATATGACGGCCCTGTACCTGATAACAAGTTTTAACAGTTGTTTTCTACTCATTTATTGTATGAATCCCTTTTGCTGTAGTTCTAACACAGAAACAAAACCATCTTTGAACAATTGTCTCATGCAGAGAAATGCTCTGAGCAGTATTACTATAGTAAAGTGTACCTTTCTGGTCAGAGTATGTTAGTAGTTGTTGGAAATATATGTGCCCTCTCGGATCTCTTGTATTTAGCTGTCTAGACTTGCTTCAAATTATTCCCATAATTCAACTTTTGTTTAGAATCTCAAGTCAATGTATCTAAACCCAAATAACTACAAAAGTATCAATAAACCCAGAAAAAGTTCAGCAGCAACAAAATCTAACTTGAGGCAAACAGGCTGTATCAGCAGTTCAAAGTAAAATTATTTTGTAGAAGAAGTATATTCAGAGCAAGCTGAAGTCAGAGAATGTAGAGAACATGTCCAACTAACAAGCTGCATTTTGTGCACAGAAACAAGCGGGATTACAGGGCACATGTTCAGGCACAATATAAAGCAGGAGACCAGAGTGCAAGGCCAGGTGCAGCCAATTATAGTCTATTAAACTTTTTTCATATCATCAAAGAAGCAAAGTTGGCGTTTGTGGGTACAATGCCGTATTCATGTCTGTTCCCTGTACTTGTAATTATTACTAATCATAATAAAGACGATGCAACACAAAATGAATGAATTAAATATAATGTGTATTTTTAATAGACTCATAATATTAATTTTCTTTCCTCTTTTTTGTAGACAGCAGTCATTATAGAATAATTGGCAGGAGTTTCATTTTTTTTTAATACAAAAGAGAAAATAGATGAATAAATATTCAAGCTGTATTTTGTAAAGATAAATGTAACATTGTTTTCTTCTATCTAGTTGTTAAATGGACAGTGAAGTGAAAATTAAACTTTTGTGGTTTAAATAGAACACTGAATTTTAATCAACCTTCTAATTTACTCCTATTGGCACATTTTCTTTGCTCTCTTGGTATTCTTTGTTGAAGATTTTATATAGTTAGGCTGATAGGAGCTCGGCAGCTTGCACATGTTTTAAAGGGACAGTCTAGTCAAAATGCATGATTCAGATAGGAAATGTACTTTCCAATTTAATTTTATAATCAAATTTGCTTTGTTATTTTGTTATTCTTAGTTGAAAGCTAAACCTAGGTAGGCTCATATACTAATATCTAAGCCCTTGAAGGCTGCCTCTTCTCTGAATGCATTTGACAGTTTTCCACAGCTAGAGGGAATTAGTTCATGTGTGCCATATAGATAACATTGTGCTCACGCCCATGGAGTTACTTATGAGAGGGCACTGCCTGTCAAAAGAACTGAAATAAGGGCGCAGTCTGCAGAGGCTTAGATACAAGGTAATCAAAAAAGGTAAAAAGTATATTAATATAACAGTGTTGGTTATTAAAAACTGGGGAATGGGTAATAAAGGGTTTATCTATCTTTTTAAACCATAACAATGCTGGGGTACACTGTCCCTTTAAGTATTCAATGGCAGTAGTGTTTGCACATGTAACAGTGTTACAAAGAATGCTGTAAAACACTGCTGCCGTAGAATACTTAAGACAAGTGCATGCTGCTAGAGCCCTTATGATCCTTCCTAGGTTTACTCTTTAACAAAGATTACCAAGAGAGCAAAATATATTTGGCAATAGAAACAAATTGACATGTTGTATCTAAATCATGAAAGTTTAATTTTGACTTTACTGTCCCTTTAAAGTAGTATTTCAACTCTTTTATGATGAAAAGATATGATAAACATACTGTTTGCTTTCTTTCTTTAACCTGTTTGCTGATGTCTATAGAAAAAGAGACAGAACTCTTTGTTTGAAAGAATTAAAAAAAAGATGGAACTACGGAGGATAGAGGAGGGGTTGGTTGCCGCCCTGTTTATGTAAATATTATTTAGAAATGCTACTGCCTCTTTCAATTCCATGTGTCTCTTTCCTTAGATTTGATGAAGGAATCTGAAGTGATTTATTATCACCAAGATTACAAGTTGTGCGCTAAACCCTGTGTGTTAATAACGCAAAAAAATTAGCTGTATCACACTTTCCATAGCGCTGCCATTACAAGTTACAAAAAAACCTTCTTGTGTTGTGCGTTATGGTGCGATAAGCTCCATACCGCACAAAAGCCAAGTCCTGACTTGACATGCTCACGTTTTCCCCCATAGACATCAATAGAGAAAAAGTGTTAGAAAAAAAACTAACACCTGCGATTGAGGAATGGCGATCGCTATAACGCATTCCCCATTGATGTCTATGGGGACAAGAAGGTCACGAAAAAACCTAACACCCTAACATAAACCCATAGTCTAAATACCCCTAATCCTCCGCCCCCAACATCACTGGCAGTAAATAAAGCTATTAACCCCTAAACCGTCGCCCCCGACATTGCAGACACAAAATAAAGTTATTAACCCCTAAACCGCCCCCCCGACATCGTCAACACTAAATAAGGTTATTAACCCCTAAACCGCTGGCCCCTCAACGCAAATATTAAACTAAACGTATTAACTTCTAAACTGCCGCGCCGACATCGCTGACACTAAATAAAGTTATTAACCTCTAAACCGCCGCCCCCCCACATTGCAAATACTAAACTAAATCTATTAACCCCTTAACCTAGGTTGTATTTTTTTTTGGGGGGGGGGTTAGATTAGGGCTTTTTTATGTTAATTGGGCACTAAAGAGCTGATTGCCTTTTAAGGACAATGACCATACAAATGCCCCTTTAGGGGCAATAGGTAGCTTAGGTTTTTTTTAGACTTAGGTTTTTTTTGGGGGGGGTTGGTTGGGTGGGGGGTTTTACTGTTAGGAGGTTCTTTGTAATTTTTTAATGTAAAAGAGCTGTTTAACTTAGGGCAATGCCCTACAAAAGGCCCTTTTTAACTTTTTATTTTGGGACAGTTTTTTTGTTTTTATAGGGGCATAAGATTAGGTTTAATTTTTATTATTTTGGATAATTTCGTTTATTATTTTTTTTACGTAATTTTAGTGTTTTGTTTTTTTTGTAATGTTAGATTTGTTTTATTTTTTCGCAGTGTTAGGACTTTTTAATTTTGTAACTTAGGTTTTTTATTTTAGTTTTTTAAAATAGTAATGTTAAACGACTTCCCCACCAGCAGGCTACCGACTACAGAGAAGAGCCGCGATTGTGAGCGGCAGAAGACAAGGGACAACATCGGTGTCCTCACGATCGGGCAGCAAAGACTCTGACCTTACTCTGCCTGGCGCAGCAGGAGTCACACAGGCGAGCCAAACCGCACTGCAACAGCAGGGTAGGAAGGTGACATACGCACTGCCTTTTGGTGCGGTCGCCATTTTGCCCCCACTCAGCCTACGCAGCTGCAATCTTTTCCCTTCTTGAGCAGTCTGGAGCTTGCATCAAACAATTAGGGCATAATTTAGAAGTGGAACATCGAAGATACTCTAGCACCAACACTGAGCCTGTGGCCTCGCCCGCCTAAGCTCGCCTCACATTGCCGCCGCGGACCTGAATACGTTCGCCAAAGTTATCAAAAAAGCTGTCAAAAAGCCGCGCACCAAGTACGGGGCGATGAGCAGCGGACTGTGATAGTTATCACTCATCCGATCTCGCTGCTCTTCGGCTTTTCT
>CAJPDP010149224.1:0-11411 GCA_905336975.1 Bombina variegata variegata | reverse complement strand
AAAAAAACTAACACTGCTAAAAAAAATTAAATCTACAATTACAAAAAATAAAAAATATTAAATTACAAAAAATAAAAAACACTAAAGTGCAAAAAATAACAAACACTAAATTACGAAAAATAACAAACAAAATTATCCACAATAATAAAAGTTATTCCTTTTCTAATACCCCGTTTAAAAAATAAATAAATCCCAAAATAGAAAAAAAACCCTAATCTATTATACACTAGCAATAGCCCTTAAAAGGGCCTTTTGTAGGGCATTGCCCTAAAGTTAACAGTTCCCACCCCCTCAAACCCACAAAATAAAAAAGCCTAGCTGAAAAAAAAACTAATCTACCCATTGCCCTGAAAAGGGCATTTGTATGGGCATTGCCCTTAAAAGGGCATTCAGCTCTTTTACTGCCTTTAAAAGGGCATTTAGCTCTTTTCGGCCAATTAAAATAAAAAAGCCCTAATCTAAAAAAAAAAAAAACTCCAAAAAAAACAAAAAAAACCTAACACTAACCCTAAAATTGGTACTCACAGTTGCTGAGGTCCGGCGAAAGATCTTCATCCCAGCGGCGAAGCATCTTCATCCAGACGGCTCCATCTTCATCCATCACGGGACCGGCATCTTCTATCTTCTTCATCCCTGCGGAGGCGGAGCAGTCGGTGGAGGCGGAGGTCAATTCCTATTGGCTGAAAAATTAAAATCAGCCAATAGGAATGATGACTGCTTAAATCAGCCAATATGATTTAAGCAGCTCTTATTTCTATTGGCTGATTTGAATTTTTCAGCCAATAGGAATGCAACGGTACCCCAATATAAAAGGGGTACCTTGCATTGAATCCTCAGTGTGAGGCGAATGACCGCATGACCTCAACATTGGACCGATGGACCTCCGCCTGGACCTCTGCCTCTGCGCATCCACCGACCACTGCTCCGCAGGGATGAAGAAGATTGAAGATGCCGGTCCCGCAATGGATGAAGATAGAGCCGCCTGGATAAGATGCTTCGATTTTGGGATTAGTGTTAGGTTTTTTTTTAGATTAGGGCTTTTTTTATTGCCCATACAAATGCCCTTTTTGGGGCAATAGGTAGATTAGGTTTTTTTAGTTAGTATTTTTTTATTTTGTGGGTTTTAGGGGGGTGGGGGTTTGTAATGTTAGGGGGTTTTTGCTTTAATTTTTTGCAAAAGAGCTGTTAACTTTAGTGCAATACCCTACAAAATGCCCTTTTAAGGGCTATTGGTAGTTTATTGTAGATTATTTATAATTTTAGTTTGTTTTTATTAAAACGGGGTATTAGAATAGGAATACTTTTTATTATTTTGGATAATTTCGTTTTTTATTTTTGTAATGAGAATTGTTTTATTTTTGTGGTGTTTTTTTTTTAGATTAGTTTATTTTTTTATTTTTAGTGGGCTTTAAAAGAAATTGTTTTATTTTGGGGTGTTTTTTTTTAACAGGGTATTAGAATAGGAATAATTTTATAATTTTGGATACTTTCGTATTGGTAGTTTTTTTATTTTTTGTAATTTTAGTGTTTATTATTTTTTGTAATTGTAGTTTTAATTTTTTTGTAATGTTAGCTTTTTTTACGTAATGTTAAGTTTTATTAGTTTAAGCATAGGTTTTATTTTATTTCACAGGTAAGTTTGTATTTATTTTTAAATAGGTAGTAAGTTAATAATTGTAGCTTTAATTTAGCTCTATTTTAATTATTTTAAAGTTAGGGGGTGTTAGGTTTAGGGGTTAATATAGTTTAATTTAGCTAGTTGCAAAGTGGGGGGGTGGTTTAGAGGTTAATAGGTTTAGTTAGTGTAGGCGATGTGGCGGTACAGTGGTCTAGGGGTTAATAGCTTTATTTAGTGTCAGCGATGTAGGTAATGGTGGTTTTAGATAATTTTGTTTCGGCAATCAACGGCAAATTAGTTATGTTAAGTTAAATCTTTTTTCTGATCCTTTAGTTTTTTTCTAATCCATTCTTTATTCATATGCATTATTCTATTCTGAAGTTTAGAATAGAATAATGAAAATGAATAAAGAATGGATCAAAAATAACGAATGGATCCGAAAAAACGATTTAACTTAACATAACTAATTTGCAGAAACATTTTTTTTTTTACTTAAACTAATTGCCGAAACAAAATTATTTATTTAACTAAGGAAAACGAAACAAAACAAAATTTTTAGCGTTGCACATGTCTACTATTTATTATTGTAGAGAGCTTATTATAAGGCATATAAAGGAGCAAATTCCCTAAAATATAACTTTTCCAGGCAAAATAGTTTAGTTTCTACATGCCTCTATTATATCACTACAGCTATGCTGTGACCTAGTAGTGTAAAGCTGGGGTAAAACTGGGCTATAAAAGCTTGTATGTATGTATGTATCATCTATTGTATAACTTTACATTTAAAGCTAAGTCAAAATGTAAAATTAGTAAGGGTAATATACCAACTGGAACATGTAAAGAGGTTTACACTTGAACCCTCTACTAGGTAGTTACTCAAATAAAAACACAACTCCATATATGGGTTACAAAGGCCGCAGCTTTTATTTATGTACAAATACATAACAAATGATAAATAACCAATCATATTAAACCCCTCACTAGTGCTTGCCCCATATCAGCCACAGTATTTTCAACCAGATAAATAATTACCCACCTACTCCTCTCCTACTAAACCAGGAAGTACCCATTCAAAAACTGCTATTCCACCAGGCAAGCACTCCGCCATACATAGCTGCGACAATCAGAATAAGTGCATAAGGTTAGGGCAAGCGTATTATATTTTCTGATGCCGGCATCTTGTGTATTTTTACAGCAAACTTATTCATATTAGTCTATTCACAGCATATTTAGTCTTGTAAGAGCTGAATAAATTTGTCTTTTTACATGCTTGATATTTTCACTCCTTTTTTATTTAATTTATCTTTTGAGCACTTGCCCTATCCCTATGCACTCATTCTGATCAGTTCACATTTAGAGAGATTAGTGTGAACACTTGGGTATAGCATACTGATTAATTAGAGCTATCACACCACAGACACTTTCTCATAGCTGCGACAATCACTCAACCTTGTTACAACATGGGAGGGATCTTTTTCCCACACGTACGCTCTCACTCCTTTTGGCGCTCTTTTCAAGCCACCCCCACCTCTTTTATACACATTTACAGACCCCACCTACCACCTCCTTTTAAAGCCCATTCCACCTATCTCTATTTACCTATTCAGGGGTCAAACGCCCCTCCCTTGTATGGTGACATGTCCAGAGCTTCCTTGACCCCTCTACTAAGTAGTTACTCAAATAAAAACACAACTCCATATATGGGGTGCAAAGGTCGCAGCTTTTATTTATAACAAATACATAACAAATGATAAATAAACAATCATATTAAACCCAACACTAGGCTTTCCCCAATAGCAGCCACAGTTTTTTCAACCAGATAAATAACTTCCCACCTACTCCTCTCCTGCTAAACCAGAAGGTACCCATTAAAAAACTGCTATTCTACCAGGCAAGCACTCTGTCACAGGCAAGGACTACTGCCAGCCCCGCCAACCAACTCCAAGGCCTTCGTAACCCCCTCCTTTACATTAAAATTAAATAAATGCAACCTAACGTTATTTAAATGAAATCTGTCCCACAAAAAAAAAATTCCCCAATTCCCCTTCAAATTCCACATGCTCCAATCCTGAAAGAATGTGTCCCAAACACCCCCAGGGGCCAAACCAAGCAGTCTCAAACATTTCTTAAATAAATATTGAAATTGAAAATGATATAGTGAAGTCCCATCCATATGCACAAACAATGGACCCTCCACCCAAGGCCTCAACCCACGTATTCCCTCTTCACCCTTACAGGACAACAATCTCCCCCCATCGCTCTCAATTTTATCTGCATACTTTTTCCCCTGTGGTCTGTTTTTGACCTCCTCAGCCATATGGATAAGATGTTCCAAAACACCACCTTGTCGGACATTTGAAGTCCACCACACTGAAGAAGGCAATCACAAAAGCTGCCTTAAATAACAAGGTCTTGTATTGTGAAAGGCAAATCTCTGGAAGTTTATTCACTATCAGCTGAAGGACTGAAAAGAGCACAGGCCATCTGCCATCCACCACCACCCTTCCTCTACACAAACTTCTGGCCGCCAGCCTGACCATAAAATGTTTTGAAACATCCTCCCACCCCATCAATTGAAAAATAAATTCCATAGTCGCTAGCCGACTCTGCACCATGAATCTCAAATCCCTACCCACTTCCAATCCTGCATCCAATCTAATATTGCCATTACCCTACCTTCTGATGAATTGACCTGTCCTCACCCGTGTAAAAATTTCCACAGCAAAAACCATACCTGCATGTAAGATTTCCACGTCCCTGGAGCTAACGCTCCTCTCACCATATTCATCCTGACGAGAATACCAATCTCCACAGTTCCTCTGGGCACTGTTTCCCAATCACCTCGGTGTCACTGTAAATGGGAAAGAGCATCAACAATTGTGTTGTATTTTCCTAGGACATGGACTGCTCTAAATAAAACATTGCATTGCAAACATTTTAATACAAATAAATGCAACACATGAACCACAGGAAGAGACAAGGCAGACAAACAATTAAGAGTCATCACCACACTCATATTGTCAGAATGAATAGGTCACCCTTTTGTCAGACAAAAGATGCGGCCATACATGCAACGCCACCACCAGCGGAAACAACTTCAGGTATACCAAATTCTTAGTTAATTCCCCTTCAACCCACATTTTTGACCACTTGGCCACTGATCCACAAGCCTGATGAAACAGCCACTGGTTGGCTGAGAAACGCGTTGCTAGTTTTTTTTTTTTTTTTTAATAAAGTAAGTCTCTTGAACTTACCACTTGCTGCAGTACTGCATTTGTCTTTTACATCCTCATTCTGATATTGGATTGTTGGGAGTTCCTGACTACCGGAGAATAAGTCTACTGGGTGACCACATTGATCCCAGCTTGCCTCTATTTCACTAAGGGAGGTGCTTCATCAAATGTGAGTGTATTTTATACTTTACCACACCTCGTCTGTACAAACAATACTAGGCCATATAGGCACCCTTGTGTCCTGTATACTCCTCTACAGATTACAGATATCCACTGGAGGCCAGTCTTCTGGGTGACTGTAATTGATCCCAGATCACTCCTTCTGCACCACTAGGGGTGCAATGCCACATGTGAGTGTAATTTTCAAATATATCATTCTGATTGTTTCATACAATATTGGGCCATGTGGCGCTTCTGTCCTTTTATGTTGTCTGCAGATCACTGATCCAGGATCGTGGCCTTGATCCTTTACAGATAGCTGCCTCGACCGGCTCAGTCATCCACCAGTACCTGATACCATCATCTCCAATAAGACTCTGTCACAGCTAGTTATTAAGGACTATCCTCTATTTTATTTTTTTATTGTTATACTATATTATGTTATTATTATTATTACCTTTGCGGCTAATCACAAGGCATCCACATTATCTATATTTTTGCCCTATCTGGTCACCTGTGTGTTACTTTTACTATATAGTACTATACCATTAATGTTTATACTGAAACATCTCTGCCACTCACTTCCCACTAATACACCTGGCTTGATTTAGACCATAGCTATATATAGGTTTATATTAATAAATCTGGTTATACAAGGGCGCCCCCATACACTCTACAGATCCACACACCACTTGCCCTAAAGATAGACCATAAAACCTATGGCCCGAGGCTCTGTGAACAAATAAAGATTCAAATCCAATGCTCCCTCCTCCTGGACCAGTGCCCTCCCATTGAAAACCCTCAAGAAACACCACCAAATCTTCAAATTCTCTTTGAGCTCATTCCTCAGCCAAATCTGGTAAAATGGCTCTTTAACCCCCGCAGTTGCTAAAGACAATTTTCTCATGAAAACCCTCCCCACCGGGATGATTTTACATGCAAAGTTGAGCTTGCCAATCAATGACTGAAGTTCTCTCAATCTGAATACCTGAAAAGCTCAAACGTGGTAGGGCCCTCAGTCTTCTCCTCCGCCACTGGGATTCCAAATTCCTACGCTACCTGCATAAAAACTGCCATGATCTGTCCACATTCCGAAGACCCATCCAGGTCGACAAACAAAAAAAATCATCAAAAAAATGTACAAGGTACTCAAACCCGACTGCTGTTTTACCACCCATTCCATAAAACAACTACATTTTTCGAAATATGAGCCGAAAATAGAACAACCCATCAACAAGCACAGATCTACGAAGTACAAATCATCAAAAAAGCAACTGAGGTGATTGATGACATCTCGGGTGCACTGGTAACAAATGGAACTTCGCTTCCACATGAACTTTTGCCATCAAGGCAGCAACCCCCATACCTACCATATAAGGAGGGGCACAACCTATCCAGCCAGTGCAATTGGAACCAACACCCCAGAGATGAACCCCAAAGCAGCCCCCATACATAACCCCCTATGTACAGCCCATGTCCAAGCTCACATCCAACTGACATGCTGGGCCAAGTAACACACACACTAACTTCTAAACCTATGACAGGCACCTCACCCTCATTGCCCGCAACAAATCCTGAGCACACAGCATCCCCATTCACAAAGCACTCCACCGCTCACAGAGCCATACCCAGCCTTCTTCCTGTTATGCTGTTTAGTGTCCCCAGCTACACTAAACCCCCCATCCTCTCCCCACCCTACCTCCTACAGCTGCCCTGGTTGCTGGTGGCCTTCGCTCCCTCACCGTCCTTTCAAGCTTAGGTACTCTAGCCCTGGACCTCCCACTCAGCTCTGGACTAAGTCGCTCCCAGATGACTGTGGCATCCGGCCTCTCCCAGCTGTCTCCAAGCCTGTTGAAGGAGTTGCTCCTGCTGTCCTCAACTGCTTCAGTACCCAGTCAGTGCCCCTTGCTTGAGCCAAGGCTGTCACCCCCTCCATCAGGTCCTGGATAGCCACCATTGGCAGATCTTCAGACATGTAAGTGTGAGGAAAAGCAAGCTTCTTCCCACACGTACGCTCTCACTCCTACCACCTCTTCTCAAAGCCCATTCCACCTATCTCTATTGACCTATACAGGGGTCAAACACCACTCCCTTGTATGGTGACACGTTGCAGTAGATATCAAAATATATCTACAGTTAACCTAAAGTAAATTTCCATGCATCTCCAAAGTAAGTAAGACAGCTGTACCCCACTGTTTCCCAGCTGCAGGTAGACAGGCATAGTGTCACCGCTAGGAGAATAGATAAACAAATAGAGAAACAAACTGTAGACCTTATTGACATAATGTAATAATGTAAAGCATTGACTATCTATAAGCAAACTGTGAGGAAGTAGAATTAAACTTTATATCAGCTCTACTCTGTAGCTCTTCAAACTAAATATATAGAGAGCTTCTAATAGTTGTGAACATCAGACTACACATAATTACTCCCAAATATCAGCTTATGAATAGCACATTAGAAAGTAACAATAATACCATGTAAGGTAAAGATAGCTTACTAAATAACATTTCACCTAGAATACGAGTTTTGAGCTAAACAGGGTGCGAAACTAACGCCAAAAACATTGCATTATTTCACCCTCCATAGCGCTGCCATTAGGAGTTACTGAAAAGCCTCCTTGTGCGTGCGATATGGTGGCATTAAGGTCCATACCGCACAAAATCCAGGGGCTGCTTTGACATGCTCAATAGACATCAATGCAAACTACTGAGCTGATTTGTCAAAAGATCTCACTTCCTTCCCCCTTTCCTATGTTCTGTGCCCCTTTTTTGGTGCAGAAAGTGCTGAATGCACATGTCTAATAAAGGCCTTTATAATATATACCACTTTTTCTCATTTCATTGACATTAATTATATAATAATCTGCTGCCCAACATATAAAAAATATCCCAGTAAAGGAAATGAAAGACTATCAGATATGTAAATTAGTTTATATTAGAACATATATCTCAAAGTTGGCAAGTCTGAAATAGCCTTTAAACAGGTTTACTCCTTATTAACCAAACACCTAAAATAAAATAAAATAAAATAAAAGAATATTTCTTGAAGCATCTTCCAGTTTAAAGCTTTTAAGACTCACAGGGGAACCAATAAGGCAGAACAGTGATGTCTTTAAATAAATATTCCCCACACAGCAACATAACAATAAATACACAAAAAATTTGAATATTTATTTTAAAATAATAAAATAGAAATAAATCATACAAGATGCACAATTAAAAAGTATGGGCTCCAGTTATCATCAGACCGCTGCTTCCTAATCTTTATACCAGCTCTTAGCTGGTGGATTTAAATCACCCCAGGCGAAATAATATAAAATATGAGCATCGTACTGCCGCCTGCCGGGTTCGATGATGGGCGGACAGTTTTGCAGAAGCGAACCTTGTCCGTACATGCATTGTTAAATTGGGCCCTAGATCTAAAAACTCAGCCTCGAACAGATATGCAGTAAATAGATTTTTGTTACGTTCTTTTACCAGCGCCTTGTTTTGAACGTTCTATTACCCACCCGCATGAAAAAGGTATCTATGATAAATGTATTATATAAAATATCACAACAGTGAGTAATCTCAGCTGTGCTTGTTCAGTTGCTCTGCCTGAAGTAATAATGCTTTTTTTTATTATTATGTTTTTATGCCTTTTTTAGGTGTATAATGATAAATATAATAATATATCTATAATAATCTGTGCTCTTTCATTTACATTTGCATATATGCACTTTTAAACAGGATATTAAATACAATTCCACTTTCATCTATCTCTGTATAACCAAGAGAGCTACATGTACAACTAAATTCACACTCACTCTGTGGGTTTCATTTACATGCTGACAGAATACTGCAGTTAATTTGTTTCCTTCGCTATACATTTTGACACCTGTCTGACAGGCTGAGTAATATGATCTGGCAAAGGGCAAGGTGGTGATGGATCTGACAAACGCTCCAGCATAAAGCCAGAGAAGATACAAAGAGAAAAACGTTTATTCCTTGCACACAGCAGATGTAACACTATACAGTGGAATTAAATGCTTGGCTACATTATGATTTGTCTTCTGTGCGACTTTGTAGGATTTTTTTCCATATTCATTTTGGACAAATGACAAAAAACTATGAATCAAACTTTTAATTTCATTCTACATTTCAAAACCAAACTATCTTGCAGGTCTGTTCCTGATACACTGTAGCCATGATCTATTTTCCAAACAATCTGCTAAATTTTCACCTTTTACCCCTCTTTCTTAACAACTTAACAAAACATTTACAGGGCCATTTTCATTTTTTTTCAAGTTCCACAGCTAGGAGTTGATAAACCCCAGACAACACTTTTCAGCTTATTACCAAGTACCCTAAAAACATTTTCAAATAGAACATAGTATTTACCCATAGGGTAAAGGGCCCCATTTAACAAAGCCCAGATGGACAAGGTTTGCGTCCATGAACCTGTCCACCGAGGATTGAAGCAAGTGGCCAGAATTATGCTGACCGCATTGAACATTGCAGAAGCGTCTGCTTGTGCAATGCCACCCCCTGCTCAAGCAAGACAATAAGACAATGGTGCACGAGTAGGGGCTGTCAATCACCCTGGGTAAACTTGTCTGCCAGCTAAGAGCTGGTGTACAGGTTAGGAAGCAGTGGTCTAATAAGCCTGCAGCAAAGGTGCCCCAAAGCTGCATACGCAGCTTGGTAAATAAAGCCCAAAGTAGTTTCCTATTTTACATAGATATGTGCATGCAATATTTTCTAATCAGTTTACTTTCAAGAGATAGCACATATGTGTAATATTTCCCCTTTAAGAAAAAAATATTGTCTGGAAAATCCTTATTTTAGCTTTAATGTGCAATAAGAATGTTTCCTGAAAATAAGTAGGTAAGAATACGCTTTAACATTTTCAGTAATGGATAGTTTTAAAGGCTTATTTATGATTTTATCAGATTGCGAGAGAGAAAATAAAATGTAAATGATAACATTGCAGCTATGCATTAAAAGTCACAGCTCTCATGTCTGAGCATAGAATACTGCTATTAGGAAAGAATGGTATCAATATAATAAGTAAGGCATTTAGAATAGAGACCAGAACTGATGAAGGGACCTTTAAACTTTATTAATGTCACCTAGGTACAAATTAAAAAAATATTCCTTCAAATGTGAGACTGAGCCTTGGTAGTGGTGCTAAAAGGAACATCCATTAACTTTAAAGACACAGACGATCAAGCGAGGAGGCAAGAGAAAGGATTTTAGTAGAATTTGGAAGACCAGACATAAAGCATCTATGTAATGTGTATGAGGAAGCTTGGGAATAGTATTTTCTCTCAATGCTAAAGCAATATACCTGTGGCTATAGATCACAACTTGGAGTGGGATTGGAACCCTTGAGCCCAATGCTTCATTATAATGAAACCAAGGAAAGGCCCAGTGTGTTTGGAAGAAAATAGACTGAAGGTGCCTGAAATATTACTTAGAGCAAAATAGTTAGGGGGTATTTAAAATAAAACCTTGCAGATTTTAAAGAAACACACACATGAAATTGCCACTTCTCCCAGAGGAATAAGTAATTCCATTTTCCCCATCTTTAACATTGAGTTCCCTTTGTAGTGGTTACGTTTTTCACTGACTAGTAAACTACAGTGACATTTTCCATCCCTGTGTATATATAGATATAGGTATATTTATCTTGAGAGAGAGAGAGCAAGTAACCATTATCTGAATTATTTTATCAAAGTTTACTGGAATAAGAATGGAAAATATAAATGTAGTAAATAGTGTGGAACAATGGGATAATTCTTTAGATAGAAATATGGCTTGTGAGCCTTTGCTGTGGACATGAAAAAAACAAAATGTAATTGTGAGGCTGCTATGACTAAAGCTGTCTCCTATCAAACATTGTGTTCAAAAGTGTATGCTGTACACAGATAAGATGATGCCACCTCCCCAAACCAATGCATGTTACTTTTTCCCCCAGCAAATGATGCTTAGTTGTAGAATTTATATAAACTGAAACTTGTTACAACATATCCTGTATTGCATTATCTGTTGTGTAGCTCTGCATCATTTTTTTATGTTAAGGATCTAATTATATATTATTTAACAATAATGAATGCAAATATATATTATTTGTATTATTGCAAATGTTAATTTTTCCAAATACTGTGATTAAAAGGACAGTAAAGTCATAATTAGACATTCATGCTTTAGACAGAGCATACAATTTTAACCCCTTAACGACCGACGACGTATGCCATACGTCCTCAAAAAAAAAGCACTTAACGACCGAGGACGTATGGCATACGTCGTCGGTTAAACAGAGCACTGGAAGCGATCGAAATCGCTTCCAGCTGCTCTAACAGTATTGCAGGCTTGCCTTGATGTCTAGGCATCCTGCAATACTGTTCCCGAGTGCCG
>CAJPDP010148770.1:0-10681 GCA_905336975.1 Bombina variegata variegata | reverse complement strand
AAGTTACAGAACGGCAACACCCATTAAAGGGACAGTCTACACGCGTTTGCAAGCACCTTGTTTGGGATCGTTGTGCTGCGGGCACCCCACTCTGTCCTGTGCCACCTCATTCAGGGCAAAAGTGATTACAGTATTCTTGGGAAAATGTCTTTATTCGGCAGCCCTAATATGGCCGCCAAACTCCTCCTCCCTCCTTCTTCCTCCTTCTTGTATGTTTGTTTGAAATCGCATCCAGCAGTGTGCATGTATGGGTTGAATAACATTAAGACACTAGGGCAGACACATTGCGCATTCGTGGAAAACTACAGCGTGCGTCATGAATTTTACAAGTGAGAACCTGATTATTGGATGCTGCTTTACAATAGACACACCCACAGATTCTCTGGGAGGAGTTTGCTTGCCCTGCATGAGGTGGCACAGGACGGAGTGGGCAGCACAACGATCCCAAACAAGGTGCTTGCAAACGCATGTAGACTGTCCCTTTAAGTTCGAAAGTATTCTAGAACTGGAAAATAAAAGGTCTTATTTATCTTGAGCGATTAATGGAAACAAATTTAAGAAACTGTAGAACGTTTCAAGATCTAAAAACTGAGTTTAATCTTGCTAATAAACAATTTTTTGCATATTTGCAGGAGCGTCATTTTTTTATGTAATGATAAAAAAATATTCTGAAGACATCCTATGGACAATAATAGGACCAGTTCTAAACAGTTCATAAATGCTGCAAATGCAGCTTTCCAGCAGCTGGCTTGTGTCAATATCTTTGGAATTGTCCAAAAGTCCAGAGATTCTGGAATATGATTAACAACTGGTTAAAAAAATAAACTAAAAAGAAATTAAACTAGGGGAGGAACATATTTTCTTTTTATTTAGAGACTCAATTATGCAGATAAACAACACGTTTGTAAATATGATAATATTAATAGGAAGATATTTAATATTGAAGAATTGGAAGTCTAAGAAGAGCCCCAATCTGATAGAATGTTTTAATAAAATTAAAGGACAATTGATAGTGGAGCAATATGATACCTCCTTAAACTTAGAAAGCCAAATCAAACATTTTTTTGGCAAGTGAGGAAAATGTATACAGTCAAATCCTATAGAAATACAAAGGCAATTAATTATTCCTTAAGTGGGTTGGAGTTAATGACCTATGCAATAGAAATAAATTAATATCCCAATCTATTGACACTGAGTTGAGTATGTTACAGTATTTATTTGCCTTTTTCTCTCTCTTTTTTTCGTTGTTAGAGTTTTTTATTTAAAAATATGTGCCATAAGATTGCATACATATTAGCAAGATTGTATTGTTTATATTTTGTTTGAAAATGAAAGAAAAGTGGTTAATAGATTTCTAAGGAAAGAGAAAAAACAAAGAGTCACCAACTAATAATATAGTCATTTTATAATGTGGAAAGACTGTGCTAATGTCTTCTATGATTCATGTCTTTTCCTGGCATAATGGGATTCATTTGGCAAACTTGAGGGAGTGGCCTTTTAGGATGTGGAGGATCTGTTATCAGTTCCAACAAATGCTCCACCTCCAGGGGAAACATTTCAGTAGCTAGAGAAACGTATTTTTACTTATGAGATTGGTTTAGGGTAAAGCAAACATTTGCAGTTTTTGTTGCCCTTTTGGCAAAGTTATCCTACTGTTTCTTGATTTTACCATGAAGTATTAGAGGGATAAAGACATTTTTAGATGCCTAGTGAAGAGCATACACTAAGGCAATAATCTTCCTACCAATGTCCTCTATCATTTACAAGTATAGATGATTAATATGGTATTACTTAAGTAGAACAAGACTGCATAAGACCAACAAGGTCACAAAGTGCAGTCATTGCTGCTCACTCAGCCCCCTCTTTACTATCACCTAAGTAAGGTTTAGCAATACACATCTAGCTCAAGTAAGTTACCAGGGTAAGCATAACAGCAGATGAACAGAACAGAAAGAATTGGCATGTATAATACAATAGGTAATCTCAAGTATTTAAGAGCCCCTTTGTAAGTTCTAAATATCTCAGCCACCATTACCCAATGCCAGCCCTGAGAGATGATGCTGCCACAGATCCGGCAAATAAACCTGCAGCCATGACCCAAATTTTAGGTGCAAAGTAAAGTAATGTTTCTATCCAATGCCTGCTTTAAAATTGTCCCCATGGCACCATCGACTCGAAGCCCACATGAACACATCCAGGTGAGGCATATAAGCTACATACAAGGCATGCAGATGGGGCATGGCCAAATCCCTCAAAGGTGCTTCCCAGATTATAGTACTATCACCTTCCTGGCAGTCCCTGGACAAGCAATCACTAGTTTTCCTATCCAGGGAATGCTGATTAGGGAAAACTCCCTTCAAATCTCCAGCACACCTCTCTGGCATCTCTAAATCTCTCCTTAGTGTGGTCATAGCAATTGTACTGACCAAAGGCCTCTTCAATTCTTGCACAAAACAACATAAGCAGCAGCAAGGTAGGTGAATACACTGCATTTAACCTCATTTTGCCACTTGTACTTGCAAAATCTTTTCTTGTCCCATTTGCAATGACAAAATCAGCGTATACATTTTCTCACAAAATGTCCATTCAAAATTCTCTATAAGATCTTGTAGGACATAATATAGCTCCTCCATTTCCATTGTACAAAGAAAAAAGTCCAGTAGCGACTGTGATTTCCTGCTACCGGGGGTTGTTGAGACTTCCCAGAAAGGCCCCTACCTTAGGTCTCAACAGTCCAGATCCAAGGTGGGGGATCATAAATACAGCATATTATACATCAGCCGATTCAGTAGATTCTGCACCACATGATTTCAAACAACGATGCTGTAGGTTCTTCAAGATAATCGGTAGATTAGCTTGTTCACCTCAGCAGCCTGAGATTTTATGTCCAGCCATGAACGTTGCCAGACACGCCACCCACCAATAGGACACATTTGAATGGCTTAAACACTTTATAATAAAAAAGAGGTGCAAAAACTTAGAAGTGAGTGAGTAATGATATAAAATATACATTCTTGAAAAATTAGTAACAATGATGTTATGTTAGATTATGATCTCTCACAATTACATATTTAATACCCAAGAAACAAAGTATTATATTTTGATATCTATGAATGGTAATGGCTACACATCTACTTTACTAAGGGCCAGATTACAAGTGGAGTGCAAAATATTGCTTTTGCAAGGGCGATATTTGTAATTTACTTTGTAAAACCAGCGCACGCAAATGTGCACTTGTATTACAAGTTAGGTGCAGTGCGAACACAATCTCGTTGAGGAAGGGAGCTTGCGGTAACAATAACCAGCCAATTGTAATGGCTGGTTATTTATTGTGTGCCTGTAAATGGGCGAATTTGTTCTTTTTCGCATACACGAGAAATCAGTGCTCCACTTGTAATCTAGCCCAATATCAGCATTATAGCCAGACCGCACAACCTGTAATACAGGCGCAATGAAAATCCTGCACTAGTGGGTAATAATTTTATTTAGTGTTGGCGATGTCGGGAAGCGGCAGATTAGGGGTTACTAGATTTATTTAGTGTTGGCAATGTGGGTGGGTGAAGAATTAGGGGTTAATAGGTTTATTTAATAGTCGCGATGTGGGTGGGCAGCAGATTAGGGGTTAATAGGTTTATTCTAGTTTTCGCGATGTGGGTGGGCGGCGGATTAGTTGTTAATTAATAGGGTTATTATAGTATTTGCTATGCGGGAGGGTGGTGGTTTAGGGGTTAATAGGTAGTTTTGGGTGTTAGTGTACTTTGTAACATTTTAGTTATGAGTTTTGTGAAACATTTTTGTTTTGCAAAATCCATAACTACTGGTCTCAGATCACGAAATGGATCGTGTCGGTATAGGCTGTAATGCAAGCATTTTAGCCGGAACGCACAACCTGTAATACGGTGCTATGGAAAATCCTGCAATCAAAATTAAAAATTTTTGAGTGCGGAATGGACGTTGAGTTACAGGCTAAAATGCTTGCTGTATGGCTATACCGCCGTGACTCGTAATATGCGTTACCGGCCATTCCAACACAATAGCCAATTTTTTCAGCGGTAATAGCCGTACCGCACCATAACGCAAAACTTGTAATCTAGGCCTATGTAATTTGAAAGATTGCTTAATTGCTTAGCTCACTTATATAATTCTGAGTTATAAGATCAAATGTCAAATAATTTGTATACATTGTTTGCACAAACAAATTCCTACTAATACTAAAAAATGATGATATTGATCAAAGGCATTATACTTTCTACTTTGCCATATCTTTGTAATCACCCAAACAGTACTAGTTTGAATTGCTTTAAATATTTTGTCATAATACTAAATGGAAATTCACAAGTTGCAATCAATATTCTTATATCAAAGTCACATATTTATGCAAGAACACGAGTTATAGAAAGGGTTGGAATATTGTGTTAAAGGGACAGTAAGCACCTTGTAATTACAAGACATGTCAGTTGTGTTGCTATAGAATAACATATCAGCCAAGTATTAAAGGGACACTGAACCCAAATTTTTTCTTTTGTGAATCAGAGCATGAAATTTTAAGCAACTTTCTAATTTACTCCTATTATTAATTTTTCTTCGTTCTCTTGCAATCTTTAATGGAAAAAGAAGGCATCTAAGTTTTTTTTTTGTTCAGAACTCTGGACAGCCCAATTTTATTGGTGGATGAATTTATCCACCAATCAGCAAAACCAACCCAGGTTGTTCACCAAAAATGGGCCGGCATCTAAATTTACATTCTTGCATTTCAAATAAAGATACCAAGAGAATTAGAAAAATGTAATAATAGGGGTAAATTAGAAAGTTGCTTAAAATTCCATGCTCTATCTGAATCACGAAAGAAAAAATTTGGGTTCAGTGTCCCTTTAATATTTGTTTTTTAAAAAACAAATGAACATCCTTTTATTGCAATTATTTTTCAACAGCCAAACTCCACCCATTTGCCTTATTTAGAAAAGCTAATCCGGGCTTTAGTCCAAAAACAACAAGACTAGCTACTATCATAAAGTTAGTATTGCAATTATTATCTGATTAATCCAATTAGCGGAATGTATGTAGCAGAGTTTACCTTAAAAAATTAGCAGGGTGTGTTTCACATTCAGAGAATTAGAAATTGCTCCATTTTCAGATTTAAATTACATGACAAGGAGCAAAATAAATAATGAAAATATATTGCAAAGTTGGTTCATGACTAGCTGAGCACTTCTGGTCATATGTGCATTGCCACCAATTACCAGCTAGCTCCTGGGCCAACCTAGGTTTGCTTTTTAAAAAGGGATACCAAGAGAACAAAGTAAAGTGAAATCTCTTAATTTGCTTGCTCTACCTATACCATGACATTTTAATTTTCACTTTTATGCCCCTTTAATTATATTGAAAATAAGTGATTTTTACAAGCAACCCTGTCATTTGCCAAAAGAAGCACAATCTCTATTCACTGTCACTCAACCTGTCATTAATGGTACAAGGATTCCCGAGCAGTTATGTAACCAGTTTATTTTTGTAGCTTCAGGTTTGCTGCTATCTTTGGTAACATATGCACTTGTCTATTTCCCCTTGTTTGTGTTGGACTGATGATATTTTTCATTGAATGAAGGAAAGAGAAAAGCAAATTCAGAACTGAACACAGTTAATTTAATAACAGGTCATGTCAGGTGTTACAATCCTGTCAATAACAATCTTCAAATATATTCACTATTTATTTAAAATTAAGTTTATTCAAAGCAATACAAATCTATTTCATTTTTGCTGTCATCAAAATCATAGCTAATATTCAGAAAGATTACAAGTTTTACGGTACGGCTATGCCGCTGAAAAATTGGCCATTGCATGCGGAATATGCAGGTCTCCTGTATTACAAGTCACGGCGGTACAGCTATACATTTTAGACTTTACACAACTCTGCATTCCGCATTGCGCCTGTATTACAGGTTGTGCGGTCCTGCTATAACTCTAGTGTTACAGCTTATACCGCCATGATCCATTCCGCTATCTGAGACCAGTAGTTATGGATTTTGTGAAACAAAAATATTTCACAAAGCTCATAACAAAAAGTACTTTTTTTTTAATTACATTTTTTATTTTCTTTAGATAATCATCTCACAAAACAAAACAATACAGAAGAAGAAAAAGGAATATGATAAAACAAAACAAATTATACATACGATTAAAGCATCATTATATAGGATAATACAATTAAGTTAAAACAAGTACAAACATAATATAATGTCTTATATGAGTATTTAGATAACCCCCATTTTAGATTCTTTTAAATTTTTCATAAGACAAGAAAAAAAATAATCCAAAAACCTCTGTGCAAAAAATCAAATCCACAATGAATCCATGTCTAAAGTTTAATTGTACTGAAAACTAAACATTTAAACTAAAATGTATATAGGACTTGCCCACAGGTGTAATCATTATGCGAGGAGAGGGGTATGAGAAGAAAAAAAAAAAGGGAGGGAGGGAGAAGAAGAAGAAGGGAGAACCCATGAGGGATAAGCAATAGTTCAGATACAATTTCTCCAAACTGCTGGAAGGGCACCGTTATCAATGTTTTGTTTGAACCAGTCTGAGGCCTTCAGTGGGGAAACAACTTGTATTTGAGTTTCAACAGGTAAGGACATGATCAATATTTTCCATTTGGAGTAAAAATCTTGCACCTGTTTTTCATTAAATATCCTCAAGCTAAACTGTTCTAGGATCATTTGACTATATACCATTCTTACGAACTCAGTAATTCTATTCTTCCTATTCTTCCAATTCTTCAGTATCAGGTTTCGTCCTACCAGGATTATTGTGTTTATACATTTATAATGGATATTTGAATTAGAATAATTAGTCAAGAAAATGATCTGGTCAGGTTGAAATCTAAAGTCTACTAAACCAGAAATTCACTTTTCTCCAGAACTTATACATTTTAGGGCATTGCCAGAAGCAATGTAAAATATTTGCCAATACGACATTGCATCTTGTGCAGTTCCCTACTTTATTGTACCATTTTGTGAAGCTGGAGGGGTTAATATATAGTAAATTAATTAGCTTAAAATGGGATTCTTTCTAGTTTGTGGTAACCAACGTTTTATCAACTTATCGGATACTTTGTATAATACTATCTCTTGGGAGATCTATAAAAAAGCTATTCCATTTTAAGAATAAAGTTTCAATGTGGGTCCCCCCCCATGGAACCTAACAATAGTATTGTATAAGATTGAAATAGAGACATTTCCTTCTGAGTATGCTCTAATGACTTTGTCTAGCTCCCTTAAGGAAGTGTCAGATCCCACTTCAGATTTTAGAGATTTGATCCAGTGTCTAGTCTGAAGGTAGGCAAAAAATGTGGATCTAGGAATATTGAACTCTGAGCTCAAGTCCTGAAAGGGTCTTACCCTCAACTGTTTATTTTCACACACTTCTTTCACCTTTCTAAGACCTCTACTAGCCCATTGGGAAAATACTCCTCAGTCTAAACCAGGGCCAAATTCAGGGTTCTCCACAAGGGGTAAAAAAAATAATTATTTTTAAAGTCTTCAAAACAATTAAGAAAATTAAGATCATACCAGAGGGCAGGATTTTTACTGATTTAGGATGATACCTAAATATTTAATTTGATTCACTTCCTTAACGGTATGTGTTACTTCAATGGAGGGTTTGCATATCCAGAGTAGTTCTGATTTACCAAGATTGATTTTTTACTCCGAGAATGAGCTATATATTTTGATAATTTGTAACAACTTTGGTATCGTCTGGTTTGTTTTACTCAGAAATAATAGAATGTCGTCTGCATATAAGGACAAAACCATTCTCTCACCTCCAAGTCTAATCCCTTTTATTTCTTTTCTTAGTTTTTTTGCCAATGGTTCCAGTGATAAGTTAAATAGGAGGGGGGACAAGGGACATCCTTTGCGCGTACCTCTCCTAAGAGTGAAGCTATGTGAAATATCCCCATTTACTATTATAGCAGAGGCTGGGGTATGATAAATGAGACACGTAAAGTGTAGGAAATGTCCTGTAAGACCAAAAGCTTCTAGGGAGGTAAAGAGATGGTCCCAACCGATGGAGTTGAACGCCTTTTCAGCATCAACTGTGAGCAATGCTAAATGTATTATAGGGTGGGATTTTTAGCTCAAAGGTTTTCTCCAGTAATGGTCTAGTACTAACATAGCTTTACAAAGATTTTTAACTGGGCTCCTACCTGTCATGAAACCAGCTTGATCTGTGTGTATAATTGAACCTAGGCAGACTTTGAGTCTTTTGGAAATAATAGAAGTTAATATTTTATAATTTTGATTTAGCAGAGAGATTGGTCTATAGGACACCGGGCACTCTGGGTCTTTGTCCTTCTTATGAATTAGCACAATATTATAAGCTGTAAAAAACCTGGACTGCATCTTGTTTCCTATATGTTATTGGTTAAAAAGTAAAGATAATGTAGGTAGCAACTGATCATGTAAACGGTTGTAGAATTCTGCTGGAAGACAGTCTGGACCTGGTGCTTTATTTAATCTCAATTTTGTAATAGCTTCAGATATCTCAGAAGTTTTAATTGGCTCATTCAGTCTTTGGTTTTTGAGTGCGGGATTTTCATTGCGCCTGTATTACAGGTTGTGCGGTCCGGCTATAATGCTAGCGTTACAGCTTATACCGCCACGATCCATTCTGCTATCTGAGACCTTTAGTTATGGATGTAAAACAATAACTCATAATAAAAATGTTTTGAACAGCCAATAGGATTTAAGCAGCTCTCATCCTATTGGCTCATTTGAATATTTCAACCAATAGGAATGCAACGGTTCCCTTAATATAAAAGGGGTACCTTGCATTTAAGCTTCAGTGTGTTCCGGACGATCGCATGAAGAGGAGGATCCATGTCGCTGAAGACTGTCGCCGCTGAAGAGGACCAGCGCTTCAGATGACGACCAGCGCTCCGGATCTGCGCATCCCCAAAGACTGCTTTGCACCTCCGGGAAGAAGATAGAAGATGGTGCCGCCCTGGAAGAAGATCTTTGCCGCCTGGATGAAGACTTTTTGTTTTATAGGGCTATTAGATTAGGTTTCATTTTTATTATTTTGGATATTTTCTGTAATCAGAGTGTTTTTTTATTTTATGCAATGTTAGATTTTTTTGATTTTTTCGTAATGTTAGGTATTTTTTTAATTTTGTAATTTAGTTTTTTTTTATTTTATTTTATAAATAGTTATGTTAGGTTTATTTATAGTTTAATCTTAGTTTTTTTTTATTTCACAGGTAAGTTTTTATTTATTTTAAGATAGTTATATTGTAAATGTAATTTAAAGTATAGGGTATAGTTAGGTTTAGGGGTTAATTTAGTGTGTTGTGATATGGGGGGCCGGGGGTTTAGGGGTTAATAGTTTTTTTTATAGTAGTAGCGATGTGGGGGCCCAGTGGTTTAGGGGTTAATAGTTTTATTATAGTAGTAGCGATGTGGGGGCCAGCGGTTTAGGGGTTAATCGCTTTATTTAGTGTTGGCGATGTCGGGGGGGGTGGCAGATTAGAGGTATTTAGACTAGGGACTTATGTTAGGGTGTTAGGCTTTTACATAACTTTCTTTTCCCCACAGACATCAATGGGGTTGCGTTATAGCGATTGCCATTCCGCGATCACAGGTGTTAGTTTTTTTCTAACACTTTCTCTCCATTGATGTCTATGGGGGAAAACGTGTCCAAGTCCAAGTCAGGCCTTGGGTTTTGTGCGGTATGGAGCTTATCGCACCATATCGCACAACAAAAGAAGGTTTTTCAGTAACTTGTAATGGCAGCGCTATGGAGAGTGCGATATCGCTAATGTTTTTGCGTTATTTACGCACCTGGTTTAGTGCACAAATTGTAATCTTGGTGATTCTTTGCAATGCCAGATAATGTTAGGAACATTTTCTTAGTTGCACCTAAAATTACTTTCTTGCTTGTTAATGTCACAAAATCTGAGCATATGCAAACAGGGCCAGATCATGAAATTGTGCTGCCTGGGTCTGAGAATGCAGTGACCCCCCCAGTAGTATCATTACTATATCAACCACCTAGCCTGACTGCTGACCTTACTAAGCCTACCTGAATGCAACTAAAGCCAAAACAATTCTGCAATAAGTGGGAAGGAATTTAGTGAAGAGATGTACTTGCCCTACCTTGAATGTCACCCTTGACCAGTTCTGTGTATTTGTTAGACATGTCATGTGCAATTCATTTCGGACGAATTTCATTCTGAAAATCAACAAATCAGTTTCTGAATTTTCGGATCCAATCTTTATTCATATTCAGAATTTTTCATTGTTCTAATCTAAACCGCAGTTCCCCGACATCGCCAAAACTAACAAAATCACTAAATAAAGCTATTAACCCCTAAACCGCCATTCCCCGACATCACCAACACTAACTAAATCACTAAATAAAGCAATTAACCCCTAAACCGCCGTTCCCCTACATCGCAGAGACTAACTAAACCTATTAACCCCTAAACCACCATTCCCAAACATCGCCAACACTAACTAAACCTATTAACCCCTAAACCGCAGTTTCTGGAAATCGCCAACTAAAACAATAAATAAACCTATTAACCCCTAAACCGCCATTCCCAAACATCGCCAACACTAACTAAACCTTTTAACCCCTAAACCGCAGTTCCCCGATATCGCAGACACTAACTAAACCTATTAACCCC
>CAJPDP010148723.1:0-11254 GCA_905336975.1 Bombina variegata variegata | reverse complement strand
AATGAACTTAAACAGCAGCTCTAAGCTAGCATCAAATTTAAAACATTAGCTACATGCTAATAATTTTACCGAAAATAACAGGCAAAAAAAACGAAAAACGAAATAGCCAAAAATGACAGTTTCGGCCGAAACGTTTCTGCGGCCAAAATTTTGGTGGATCTCTAATATTTATATATACCTACACCTATTTATCTATTCCTTTAAATATATAGGTATAAGGTATAAATATGTATTTACATTAACAGTATCAGATATATAAAGAAATATATATTTAATAATAAAAAGTAAAAAAAATTCTATCTGAAGAACATAGGAATGTAAAATATGCATAAAGCACATTGAGGTTCACAACTTAGAACTAATGCGGTTGGGTTAGCACACATGAAGAATTGCTATCTTCAATGCGCGTTATTGAAATATTGACAATTTTTAATAAAAAATATTTTTAATTATTATGCATACTGTAAAATATTCTAAATAATCCATAGAATATATATACATATTTTACAGTATTTATAATAATTTTAAATATTTTTTATTAAGTTTATTAATATATTAGAAGTTGCTGGTATGACTGAAAAGCACTGCTCTTGTGCAATTGGAAGGGGTGGGGCTACACAAGCAATGTTAAATTTGAACACTGAAACAGAAGCCCCTAAAGGTTTCCTGTCTGGGAAACTTGTCCACATGGATCTTGATAAATGAGGCCAATATGCTAACAGCTTGGCTAAAATATATAAAAAGAAAATAGTGAGAGAGCATTATATTAGCTTTGTGACATTTAAATCTGAATAGGTTTTTTCATATGTGTAGTTCATCAGTTTAAATACAATTAGCTGTTAGGAAATGAATGAAAATTATATAAAGCTACTGTGAGCCTTAGATCAAACTACTCTAGAGAGTAAGTAACAGAGCTCGCTAGGGTTCATTTGGCAAGATGAAACATGTTCATTTAATGCAATGGAAAATATATTCTTGCTGCCTTAGATATATTTTTTTAAATAATATACTTGAAAATGAACCAAAAGTCTCATAGTTGATAAATACATTGGCATTTATTCTGCCTGTTTAATAAATGACCAATGTATCTATATCATATGCCAATTTGGTGGAGGCTCATTCTTATGGGCAGCATGAAATCTACCCCACCATTTAAAATGCTCCACAAAAAGAAAAATATTTTTTGCCACTCTCTTATTTCTTATGATAATCTTTATGTTTGTCATTCCCATAAAGATTGTTAATATTTTTGGCAGGAGCGGAACTACCCTTGGTACAGCAGATGCAACGGCACCAGGGCCCAAGTGCAGGGGGGCCCATAGCAGTCAGTCTATACATAGGCATGTGCAGAATAAGTATGATCCTAATGCAAGGAAGCCTCTATTAATGCAGGTTGCAGGCCTATCTATCTTTCCTCAAAATCATTAAATAGAGCAGCAGGTATATTATTACTAAAGCTTACTGTTGAGATACCATGGGGGACACAAAAAACGTTCCACCAGGGCTCTCTGTTGAGTAGGTCCACTACTGATTTTTACCCAAATAAATACTTTAAAAAAATTCATCAGACAGCAGCGAAGGCTTGTCCATAGACATCTTTTATGCAATTCTTAACTTCCTTTTCATTCCCCCTTTTTCTCATATAATTCATATTAAGAGCATCCCCATCCAGTGGCTTTAATGGTTCAGTGCAGACAGGGCTAAATACATTTAGACCTCCCCATGTCCTATATATAATATTGTACAAAACAAACTAATGGCTCTGCCTAAGCAGCAATTTATTATAATTTGTGGGGCTATTCTTTCTGTAGCCCATCTACATCCTGCTGTGTTCACTATCCTGTTATGTCCTGATAGAGTGGGGAAATTCAGCTACAGGAAGAGAGACTCTTTCAGTTTCTAGCAGTGGGATCTGTAATGCTAAATAAGCACTTACCGGTGTAATGAAATTAGTTATAAGGTTTGCCTGGAGACACCTGGCATTATACCTCTGTGTTTGTTTCAGCCTCAATTCAACTGTTTTTTTTTAAGAGAATCTTGGAGCATTACAACATATGTTATACAGTCATTGATGTCGTACAGACCCAACAATAATAAAAATGATCAAAACAAATTACTTGCACATTTGTTCTGATTGTGCTCAGAAACGTGTATTATTCTACCATAACAAAACCTTCCGAATTTTGTGCATCTATCTGTCTTCCTCTGCACCTGGGAATTGTGATCGCACCGATCTCCTAATTCTCTATCATTTTTCTATTTTATTTATTTATTAACCATCCTAAACTAACTAAATCAAACTAACCTTAACCTGGTCCCCTGTGGCCTGAACCTTTAAAGTGTGAAGCTTCCTCCATTATATGATACACCAATTCCCCTTCAGTTGTTCCTCTAGGATGTAGGGGGCAGTTACAAATGGTGCCACTACTTGCCTTTGTAAGCCGACAGACAGGGTGAGTATATACTTTTCCCACTTCTTGAAAAACTGTCTGATACGGGCTGACACCTCACCCTTAACATCCGCCTGTTCAATAAATAATTGCTTATTCAATGACATCCTAAGGTGTTGCAGCATTGGAGCTTTGTCACCCAACCACTGCTTCAATATAAGTTTCCTGGCCAATAACAATACATTATTAACTAGTCTACTGTGACCTGAGTCCTCCTCACCTCCCGTCAAAAGTAAGATCCCTTCCCAGTCTAACTTAACCTCTATTTTCAGCACTGTCTGCATCCAGTATTCAATCTGCTTCCAGAACCTACTCTAACTTGGGGCAGCACCAAAACAGATGCTCATAAGACGGATCAGGGTGTAAACATTTTCTACATACATTAGCCTCTGGTTCCGTCCACTTAGCCCATTGTCTCGGGGTGATGTCTGCCTATGTAGTAACTTGTATTGTGTCTCCCTTAGATCTGTCGATATCGTGGCAGCCTTAACTCTCTCGAAGCTCAGCCTAACTTGTAAATACGCAAAGTATTGCTGTTGCGGTATCTGGCATTTTTCCTTAATCTGATCAAAAGTCAGAACACATTTGTTTACCTTATCCAGCAGTTGACCTACCAGCCTAAGACCCCTTAACTCCCATTATCTGTATGGCCCTCCTGTGATGCCTGGGATGAATTCCATATTCCCTCTAATTGGCTTTAATTTGGTGCCTGAACCCTTCTTGCCCCATTCTTTTGACATTTTTTTCCAAGCTAGAATTGGACCCCTGAAAATTAAGTTGTTTTTAACATAGTCTGGGAGTTGTGCCAGCTTAAGGAATGGGAGAGACACTAGTGCGATTGGAGAGGTGATCCCCTCCTCCAGGCCCTGATGTGTGAATTTACCCAACCCTGTCAGCCAGTCTAATGCTATTTTAGAGAGCGCTGCCCAATTGTACCACCTTATGTTAGTCAGTTTTAAGCCTCCTTGATGTGTAGGATTAAAGAGTTTATACATTCCTATTCGTTTTTTTTTATCCTGCCACAGGAATCTCGAGTATGCTGAGTGTAGGGTAGTAACATCCCTGCGGCTAAGTAACAAGGGAAGCGCTTGCAGCACAAATAGCAATCTAGAAAAAAACACCATTTTTATAATGCTCACTCGACCCATAAGAGACAATGGCAGATGCAGCCATTTTTTCAAGGTCTCTTCTGTGCTTCGAATTACAGGGGTGATATTAAGTGTGTACCACTGAGAGGGATTTGCAGCTATTTGAATACCTAAATAACTGAATGAGCGTGTTACTATCTTAAACTGCAAGTCTAGTGTAGACTCCCTATTCCCACGGTGCAGCCAGAGAAGCTCCGACTTTTCCACGTTAATTTTAAACCCAGAGAAACTACCAAATCTTTCTATATCTGCCATTATTAGCGGAATGACTGCTTCTGGATTATTGACAAATAACAGCATGTCATCCGCGTAGAGTGAGATCTTCACTCTCTCCGAATACACCGGGACACCCTCTAGCAGCTCTCTTAAGTGGATAGCCACTGGCTCTATGGCCAAGTCAAATAACAGGGGCAATAGCGGGCAACCCTGTCTGGTATCCCTCGCAAGTGAAAAGGGAGCAGATAGCTGTCCATTTACTATTAATGAGGCTTTTGGATTGTTATATAATTTTTGTAACAAACGTATGAAGTTTCCTTGAAAACCAAATCTTCCCAGGGCGTCAAACAGGTAGGGCCACTCAACTCTGTCAAACACCTTTTCCGCGTCTAATGACAGAAGACAGGTGTCTGACAGTTCCTCCACCCTTACCCCCTTGTTCTCTGTCCACTAATGATTAGTAACCGCCAGCACCTACCTGATGTTAGTAATCAGTGATCTATTTTTTATGAACCCCGTTTGATCTGGGTGTATCACATGGGGGAGTATGTTCGCTAGTCTGTCTGCCATGATCTTTGTCAGCAGTTTATAGTCGCTGTTTAACAGTGATATAGACCTGTAAGAGCCCGGTATTCTCCAGATATGTTTTGAAGTTGTGACTATAAGCTAAAAACTTTGGGAATTTCCATGTTGCCTTGTGTGATCTACCCGGGTACTCTCCTATTGTCAACCATATTGGTGCATGATCCGAGATCATTATTGTGGAAATACCTCCATTTACCACATTAGCATTGACCATTGGGGAGGTAAGAAAGAAATCTATCCTCGACAACGTATGAAAATACTTAGACAGACAGGTATAATCCCTGTTGTCTGGATTGCAATTCCTCCAACTATCTATTAGGTTGAAAGTGCGTTTGAAATTGGTAATGGTGGACTGGTCTGTGCATTCATTTTTGCTTTCCCTTTTTGCTCCACCCTGGAGCCCAATAGGATCCCTAAATCGATCTAACGGTGTCTCCTGCACTACATTAAAGTCCCCTCCAATTATAAATGGTGAATCTGCTGTAGCCAGTAATGTATCTTGCAGTTGTTGCCAAAAGATTTTTTTACAGTTATTCGGACCGTACACATTACATAAGTGATATTTATTCCCTAGAAACACTATTTCTAGCAAGATAAATCTTCCCTCAGCATCAATTATTTCTTTGGTTGCAGTAACATTAAGACCCTTTCTAAACAGTATCACCACTCCCCTCTTCCTACCCGCATCTGGTATATAGATCACCCTCTCCACCCAAACTATTTGCAGTTTAACATGTTCCAACTCAGGTGTGTTTCTTGCAGGAGGGCCACATCTGCCTGCATTCCTTTGAGGTGTGTTAAGATCATAGATCTCTTTGCAGGTGACATGATCCCCCCACATTCCACGCCACAATCTTTAATTTACAGTTTGTCCCCATCGGTGAAGTGGGCTATGGGCCTGTGCAGCTGGGGATACATATACAATTTCCTGAGAGCAGTGGGGTTACAATCAATCAAAACCTTGGGAGAGCAAAACATTGCATAGACATAAATGACATATATACCATACATTA
Source organism: Bombina variegata variegata (assembly GCA_905336975.1). Taxonomy (NCBI): domain Eukaryota; kingdom Metazoa; phylum Chordata; class Amphibia; order Anura; family Bombinatoridae; genus Bombina; species Bombina variegata. Next base: position 5,842 of record CAJPDP010148723.1, on the reverse strand, counting down.
CCATCTGGTATCCCTTCCAATAAATTGAGTAAACTTTGGGTCTGTTCAACTGGGTATGCATATACAGTTTCCTGAGAGTATTAGGGTCACAGGCAAGCAAAACATCTGAACAACAAAACATTGCATAAACATAGATGATACACATATCATACATTACCACATGATACACCCTCCAATGTTTTGAGCCAGTGTCAAAGTCCTTATTGTCCCAAAAATGTCTATGCTGGTCCTCTGATAAGGACCCAGAGATGAAGTTGATGTCTGCTTCAGCATGTTTCCTTGCCACCAGGAGAGACTGCAACCATGCCACACACCCATTAGTAAAAGTGCAACTAGCACAAAAACAAACTGCAAACTGAACTGTGCGAAACAATGTTCCGGGTCCATCCATGTGTTTCGCCCGGCCTTTGTGGATATGCTACTTTCTTGAGCCATCCACATTTCTTCCGTTCTCCACTCCAAGCCTGGAGTCCTTTTCTGATGAGGTCTGGTATAAACCCTTTGGGAGAATCTGAGCCTGGTCAGCTTTCCTGATTCCCTTTCAATCTCTCCTCTCTACTCAAAAATATCTGTAGTTCTTTAGGGGATGTGAAGAATTTTGGACGGCTGGGGGTCTGAAGCCGCAGTCTGGCAGGGTACAGCAAAGCAACCCTTCGCCTCTCTCCATACAGTCTATTGCAATATGGAGCAAACTCCTTACGTGCCACTTCTGAGGAAAAATCCTGGAATATAAGCAGTTTTTTGTCTTGGTATTCTAAGTCTCTTTGTTGACGGTAGGCCTGCATAATGACCCGTGTGGGCCCTGGATGAGTGCTCTGCACCAATTCGATGCACACGCTCCACCACTATCGGCAAAGCCTCAGCAGGGATGTTTAACAAGGTCGGCAGTTGTCGCTGTACAAAGTCCATAAGATCTTTGTTTAGAACAGATTCAGGCAAACCCACCATCCGCAGATTGTTGTGTCGGGACCTGTTTTCCAGGTCCTCTACTTTATCTTTGAGGAACTTCACCTGTCTGTCCAGTTGATGTACTGTGGCTTGCATTTCATTGGCCCTGTTCTCCGCATCTGAAATACGCTGTTCTGCGTGCCCCAGACTTTGTGAAAATTGTTTGACTTCAGATGCTAAAGCATCTACCCCAGTCTGCAACTGATCCATCTTGGGCAAAAATAAAGCTGTCATTTGTGTCACTATGGGGTGTGTAACGTCTGCAGGCACCTCTTCTATCACAGGGGAGCGTGGGCTGCTTTGAACCTCTGCTGCATGTTTTGCTTTCTTATCTGCATGTTTCGATTTAGATGTCATGGCCGTTCTGCAGATCTTTGTTGAGCTTGCAAAGTAGTGATCTACTTTCATAAAGAATCTCAGTCAGTGTATGTATGGTGGCTCCAATGTCTGTCGCCACGTGTATTGTTAAGCGGAGTGCTTTATCTTTACAGCGTGATTGACCCGAGTGATGCTGCCCCATGTAGCTTAGCAGGCCTTATATTCTCTACCAGCATGCAGCGTTAAGGGCAATGTTTTTAGTTAATACGAGTTGTGTATCGAATGACCATTACACACAATTTCCCTTGTGCCCCTTATCAGTGACTTTTAGTGGTTTAATACATTGATGCCTAGGGTGACAGCCCGTGTCTTTGTTTATCCTTGGCTATCAGGACAGGTCTCTGTGTTCTTACCCTCCGGCTCTTCTCTGTATTGTGGCCACTGCTGCTCCCTCAAAACTGTTGTGCAGCGTTTATATAAATCCAAGATGGCGGGCGCTATTGCTTGCGCCGAAAATTAATGATGCCTCTGTCCCTTCTCGGCAGTGAGGGAAACGTCCCTCTCGCAATCCTCTGCCTCCACTCGCCTACTGACAGCTCCAGATCGTTGTTCTCAATCACAGAGGTAGATTGTGGGGCTATAACAACCAGCTGATGATAGAATTTGTCAGAGCTCACTCTCCTTTCTGCTAGCTGCTATGCCCGCCCACCTCAATTCAACTTTTTAACAGGCTTTATGAAATTCCACTTTTCTGAGGTTTGCTGGGAATTGTAGTCTATCTAACACAGGATTTTCCCCATTCCTTTTATCTCTTCAGATACAGTTATGCTCCTCCATCTGTTATAGAGAGTCTTGCCTGCAGAGCACATTGTCACCTCCAGTGAACAGTTATAGAGTCTTGCCTGCAGAGCACATTGTCAACTCCAGTGAACAGTTAAAGAGACATGCCTGTAGTGCACAGTGCAAGAACATGTACAGCTACAAGACACAGATAAGTAAGTGCTGTCTGACAGTGCAGGGTAGGCATTCACTAACATGAAGAGATACAAGTTAGGGATGTATGTTGCATACTTGCAGATGGAGAACTAGACTGCTGTTTCATTATGTTTAGTTTATATCAGTAGTAACCTATGGCAAATCAAAGGGTAATGAACTTACACCACTTTTTCCACAAGATTGTTGGTGCTTCGCAAGCTGCTAGATTTGGATCTTGCATAAACCACTTATTATAGTATGCTGCTTGCTCTACTGTTTGACCTTTATAGTTTATAAATTACTTTAAGAGCTGCTTGATTGTTTATTGAGCTGCTATACTTTGCTTCTAGTGTTCGCTGTATGAACAGTTGAGTTTTCTGGTCTTTTAGCATGATGTTTTCATTAACTACAATAATATTGTTAAAGGGACAGTCTACAGCAAAATTGTTATTGTTTAAAAAGATAGATAACGCCTTTACTACCCATTCCCCAGTTTTGCACAACTAACATTGTTATATTTATATACTTTATAACATTTAAACCTCAAAATTTCTTCCTGTTTTAGACAGCCTCTTATAGTAGGTTTTTTTATTAGCTTTTCTCTACAAGAGACTGCTAATGCACGTGTGCCATATAGATAACATTGTGCTCTGTCCCGTGTAGTCGGGCCTGACACAGCACTAATTGACTAAAATGCAAGTCAATAGATACTAAATAAATAGCCATGTGATAAGGGGGCTATCAAAAGAGGCTTAGATACAAGGTAATCACCGAGGTTAAAAGTATATTAATATAACCAAGTTGGCTGTGCAAAACTGGGGAATGGGTAATAAAGGGATTATCTCTTTTTAAACAATACATTTTTTGGAGTGGACTGTCCCTTTAACTTTATAAGGGAACTAATGATAATAAGTAATACCTCAAATTTCCAAGTAAAATATCAAACTCGGTCATCTTTGTTACAGAGTTAGATAACAAGAGAAAGAAAAAAAACCGAGTGGAGGTTAGAGGGGTAGAGATTGCAAGGTGGAATGGGGACCAGTGGGAGACAAAGGTGGTTGATAGAGGAAAAAAGGGGGAAGAAAAGAGATAGGAACAAAGAAAGATAGAAAAGGAAGAAGAGAAAGGTAGATAAAGAAGGGGCGAAAGATGTAGGGGTAGATTTATTAACTGTTGAGCGGACATGATTTGCTGTAGCAAATCATGTCCATTCGACATTGCTAAATGGGGACAGCATATGCAGTCCGCATTTAACATTAAACAAGCATTTCTGGTGAAATGCTTGTGCAATGTTGCTCCTGCTAACTGTCGGCCACTAACAGGGGCTGTCAATCCGACCACCTAAAAGTTGGTGGAAAGGTTAATGAGTTTCTTCTTAACTTCCGTTTCAGGCAAGCCTAAAACGATGGGCCTCCAAAGCAGCATTTACTGCTTCATAAATGTAGCCATAGTCTTTTATTTTAAAAAATAAACATTCATAATATGCCAATTTTTTGGTATAATTATGTAATAAATGAACATCCTCTTTTAGTTAATGTGATATTTTCTAGCCAGCATTTTACATATGTGCTGCATCATCATTTGGGTAAAGTCCCTTTAAATAAAAGTCTGACTTTCTTTTTTCCAATCCTAAAACAACTTAATAAAAAACAAAACAAAAAAAAAACTGTTCAATGTGCTCGCCACCTGTATAAGTGTATAAGAGTCTAGGCAATATTTGGTGATTCTTTAACCAATTTCTGCCTTACCGTACTGTTTTATGAAAAGTTGGATTTTACAAAACAACAGAAGTAAAATTTGTCTTAAACTGACATCCTATTTTTGAGAGCTTGCAGGTTTTAAGCATCTGGTAAAGCAAAAATAGAAGTTTGAGAAACTAATTGGGTTTTCTAACAAGAACACGGAAAAAGCTTGGGGGCAGTGAAACAAAAATATGCAAAATACACCTGTTCTCAGACACATGAGCATTTGTAACTACTCTAAAGAAACTTAAATGCGATTTCGTATAGTGTAGTGTAATGTTTTAGAACTGTTTCATTTTGGCTAATACCTTTAACCCTTTAACTGCTGAGCCATTTCAACCCCTGTACTGAGCAGTTTTGGAGTTTTTAGATGCTGCTCACATTTGAGCTTCAATTTTAAGAGGGGTTTGTAGATTAGGGGCTTTAAAACAACCCCTCCATCCCGCTCCCTTGAGCCCTGCTGTTCTTCCTGGCATTTCTGCTTTCCATGGCTTGGTCATCTCACTACCCAATAAATACTCTACGCTACTTAACTCCTAAGTCGTCACCCATCACAATAAACCACTACAAATCCCTGTACTATAAACCCCTAAATCACTACAATCCCCATCACAACTAACCCCTACACCATTAACGTCTACACCGCCACAACCCCCATCACAATACAAACCCACTACTCTATTAACCCCTAAAATGTAAAATTGTATCACATTACAGTAATTGCATTATTTCTAAATTGAAAATAGCTACTAATTATTCCTAAGAAGGTAAATATAACCAGTTGCACGCTATAGAGCTGCCAATTCTCTGATTGTGTCTTGTTACCAACCACCAACAAGACTGAAAGCTGAAGAACATGTGAAAAAGGAAAAGAGAAGAAAGTTGGAAGAGTGCAGGAGTGGATGGTATTTCAACCACCATAAGCAAATGTATATATAATCAATAAATAGAAATAATTAGTATAATTTTTAATTACACAAATAAATGAATAAATTAATTAATACATATTAATAAATATTAAATAAACGGATGTGTGTGGGAACAGGAACACCAGTATCAATATGCACTAATCAAATGAACATCAGTGTTCCATAGGTCCTAAGACCATTAATGAGACATACAAAATAAAAGAACACTTAATTTCCAAAGTATAAAAATAAATAAAAGGGTATATGAACCCAATATAAGCTAAGAATGGACACAATTAAGGCCAATTACTTTATATAGGTCTAGCATCCATACACCCTCTAACTCATTGAAAGTATAAGGGTGAGGAAAATAAGACCCTATAAAAACGATGACAGGAAAGAAAAAATAAAAAGTACAGAGTAAAACCTACGCAGTAAAAAACAGAGTATAAAAAATGGAATGTAAAACAAGGTGATCACACTTGAAAAATAAAATAAAACTTAAAAAATACCATTTAAGCGATACCACAAAGGCAAAGAAAACTGCAAGTAGTAAATGTGAATGTAAAAGCTAAAAACTAGTAATAAAAGCAGTGAAAAAGCTTATCTGTATCCCAAATGGAAACGCTAAAATCCGAGTGAGGATCTGTTTGGCTTGTAGCCATAAAACCGGAAGCGAGAGAAAAAACAGAAGTTACGTTACTATCTTGCAATACCTTACGCGTTTCATGGAATGCTAGTCCACTTCATCAGAGGTTAATCCGGATCTATCCTCAGCTCCTATTTAAGCTAGAGGACCGGCAATGCTAATTGATTTCCACTATTTGGATATTGTTATTACAATCTATCACCTAGATTTAGAGTTCTGTGGTAGCCGTCAAAAGCAGCGTTAAGGGGTCCTAACGCTGCTTTTGGCCGCCCGCAGGTATTTAGAGTTGTGTAGGTAAAGGT
>CAJPDP010148603.1:0-10844 GCA_905336975.1 Bombina variegata variegata | reverse complement strand
TTATATAAATCAGTTGTTCATTACAAATCCTTATACATACAGAGTATTTACTAAATTAGATGCTTGCAATAGTAATATATCATTTACATACCAATCCAACAGTCTTGACAAGTCTTTGTTATCAGGTGTAGGCTGAAGCTGAATAAAAAAATTCAATCTCCCTGCGTAAGTGTAAGGGGGCTTTATATATGCTTATTTCAGCCGACAAAAGACCATGTTTGGCCAACATCTTCCTGTTATCCAAAATCACTATATATTATTAATAGTTATAATGGATCATTTACTCATGACCTATGATTAATGTAAGTGTCTGGCAAAAATATATAATAATCTTTAAGACTTGCTGATTAGCAGTCTAAGAAAGGTTATCACCAGTATGCAGAAAAGTTTATGTGGTTTGACATCTGCTTCCTGCAACCTTGTGGTTATGAGCTGGAGAAACAGAAAGAGGAAGTATATGTTTTATGCGTATGCCAACTTTTGGAAGTGGAACTTTCACCTACTTATAATCTAGGAAAATAACTAGCAAAATAAATGTTCTTTTTATTTGAACAAAACAGCTTGTTATAAAAGCATATGCGCTAGAGGTGTTTACCTGAAATATATGCATAACCTGTGACACCCTCTCCTTCAAATGAAAAGAACATGTCAGTAAACATAGCAGGAAACATATAGAAAAACTATATATAATTCATCTTTTCATTGTGACCATGGAGGGGAAGCCATAGTGGGTGGTGAGGTTGATGGGAATACATTCTCATAATCAGGTGAAGCGAAGCAGCACTGGAGCCCGCCACGAGGTGGCCGATCATGGCAGAGAAAGCAGATCATCGATACAAGGTCCTAGCAGGGGGGATACTCTAAGAATGAAACATCGCCCACTGAATCTGATGACAAAGTGGAAACGGTGCTGGAAGTGTAGTGGGATCATGGAGGCTGAATCGGATATGTTCCGCTGCAATAACTTACCAACAGAGACTGCTTCTGGATGGTTGCGCCATGTTGCCCCCTATCTCTGCCTCACTCCAGAGACATATTACCGTCTCAATGCTTACAACACTGTTGGTTAGTGGGGGACTCTAATGTATATATAGGAATCTTCTCTAATTGCCTTAACGCTATGCTCATAATCTCCGATTTTACTGAATACAATGTTATGAGAAGTTTAGGCCTTAGGCAAACTCTTTGTTTTATTTGCCTGTTATTTTTGAACTGACTATTGCATATACCCACTAAACAAACTTGAGTTAAATGAGCCATATGAGGCAATTACTTTATATTATTTAAGCAACATTATTAAGCCTGCAGAAATATAATGTATAATGTAAAAGTGCATGTTGAAGGCGCGATTATTATTTGTACACTGTCTTTAAAATAATAGCAAGAAAATAGTAGGGAAACTGATCTACTAGTAGTGCACTACCTTTTGAGAAGGGGTTAACTTGTTTTAGGGTAAAAACTACTCCTATTTTTAATTACACAGTATTGTAGTATGGTTTTTTCAACTGTCTTATTTTTTTTTTTTACATATTGTAACTAGCTCTGGGTCATCAAGAATAATTCTAGTATACTTGCTTAGTCCTTATAATAGCCTTATATGATTACATATACACTATTAAGGTATTCTAGTTTTCAAACTCTGTTTCTAACATGCAACAATTTTGATTCCCCATAGATTGTAACCAGGTACCCCTCTTGACCTAAGCTATTGTTGCTTGTTTTTACGCAGTTTACATATAGATGATTTAAAGCAAGGTTGACATGCTATAACACTATACATAAGCATAGATTTTTAATTCCTCTAACTTTGGGGGAGATAACACCGTAGTGGATGCGTAACTAATCCGTACTGACCCTGAAACCCTTATCATGATATTATATAAGACCTTCTCATATTGTGTTATACTTTAAAAAGGGTGTCAAACTATATTCCCAGGAAGCTTTTTTTTTCCTACTAATCTACAAACGCCTTAATATTAGTATAATTTGCAAGTAGTGGGTATAAGCTCTAGCAGCTGTTTATGTTGAGATATTTTTAAGCCCATATTTTCCATCTAGATTTTTATACTTATGATTAATTACCATAGGCCAGTGAGAACCTTTGTCTACCAGGTGTATTCCCCTTCTATACTTACGTCCTCCACATAGTATGTTAAGTTCTACATGAGAAATAATGTGAAGTAGCATATTTTTTTTCCTTAAAATAGTCCTAATGGTCTAAAGATTGCCCTATATATTTTATTCTGTTCCTATTACATTTCCCCAACCATGTTCCCCTATTTGTACTTATATGTACATACATTGAAAATAGGGGTCCACTAGATTATATCATATTGAAAAAAGAAAAAAGCAGGTTTCTCATTTGAGACCTAAGAGTGGTCCCCTACTTACTCTACCTCATATAGGTCTATATTTTATATGCTGCTAGGGGGCCTGAGAGTTGCCCCAAGTTTTAGTTAGGAGGTACACATATCATTTGGGCAAGGGATATTTCTATTTGCATTCTTACAAAATGCTATATAGACACGTACTGTACTTTTCTATTTATATTGTTTATATGTTTTGAAACAAACTTTCTGTACATTTTTTTATTCTTCAATGTCATAGCTTATATGTAAGCCCCGATTCAAACCTCAATACAAATATTAAAAATATATATATATAAAAGACTTTCCTGGTGCTCAGGGAATGTGAGATACATTGAATAAAATTTTAGTAAAACTAAAAATGTGCAGACAGAACTGAATCAAATTGAGGATAACACTTACTAGCACATTAATCGAGTTGGGTCAACTTGCAAAAACTCTAAATTCTCAAATTGTAAATACACAGGATACATTTACCTCACATCAAAAAGTACAGGATGTTTTAGAAAATGTGGCACATTATACTGAAATATTGTGGGATGTACAGGACCATGCAGCACTTCTTTGAATAGGTTTGGGGACAGAAGGGAACAAATGATTTGGAAAAATGTGCTGCAAAGGGAGCCTCTGTGTATACATTAATAGATTATGGAAAATTTATTCAAACAATGCCCCTTTGGGGTGAACGTAGAGGACCTTTTTCTATAATTGTATTTTTGAGGGAGAAATGGTTAAAGAGGTTTACCAGAGGGGGTGGAGTCAACTGCCAAAGAGGCCTGTCGTGTTTTTATGTAGCTCCCGACTCTGGTAACTAACTTCAAGCGTTAATACATTAATAAAGCCTCTAAACTCAACTTAAAGACCCAAGAACTTAAATATTTGTAATCTAGCTCCGGAAAACAGAGAGTCTGACAGTTATCGTGCCACTGGCCTACGCTATTTACCACTCTCTCGGCAAAGCCATGCTGTAAGGAACGCCATTTTATATCATCGGTGCCTTATCCTAAGAGACTTCCTTACATCACAGGCCAGAACTGCATCACACACCCCACCCAGTATTCCGGGTTAAAGAAGCAGTTTTTATTACTGCACACCTATTGTACCCACTTCATTGACTGGAAACATGGAGGAAGATCGTCACAATCAGATTCAAGATCTACTTAAAGAGCTAGACACATGGATGCATTACTGCTTTGAAGAGCTCATGCATACAATTAAAACCCAATTTGTGGAGCACGTAGATGGAGCACCTGTGGTGGGAGTAAGTGGAAGTGTCATGACACAGCAGACGGAACCCCAAATTACAGAAGGTGATCAAACGGAAGCACTCATTTCGAGAGGTTGGCGGCAGAGGGGAGAAGCAGCTATGACACCTTCAATGCTTGAGCGGGGACAGGTCCACAACTATACCACAATTGGTCTAGGCGCTTCAGCACAACTAAGCAGACCTCATCTAGAGACTCCTTCCGCTGACACTCAGGATGGTGCAGCCAACCTCCTGGTAAATAGCGGTAGCGCGATTACCATGCAGAGCTTAGATGTCCCAAATCTATCAGTTCAAGGAGTACGAAGAGGTACCTGGCAAATCGCTAGCAGCCTCAGAAGACGATATGGGACATGTGCTCCTCTGTATCTCCTGGTCCCCAGCAGTCCCAGCTTTCTGATTTTATCTGCCGTGAGGCGATCTTCCTCTATATTGACTCAGACTCTGTGTCCATTAATGAGGAGAGCACGAAGTTTGGGCAGATGTAAAATAGGTATCGGCTAGAAGAAACTGAGCAGAAGCTCTGGCACACATGGAGGATTTTATAGTTCGCCATTGCTGGTTAGCCTATAGACACACACACACACACACATACACAGGTGAATTAAGTTTTTCATATCAGAGGTTCCAACATCATATTCTTCCTTATGAAGATCTTCGGATCTGAAACCTTAGAGATTTATGCTCACTCTTTCAACAGTTACTATGTTCTCATATTTTCAAGTTAATGGCCAATGATAGTCATATGTATATTAGGTAGCCTCATGTCAGTATATTATAGTCCTGGCATTCCAGTTTTTTATATATGCCATCTGTTCATATTACACTCCTCTCTTAAATTGTGCTCAGGGATTCATAAAAATAGATATCTCAGTGAGTTCTGTATAACTAGATAAATAACATTTCACTTTTCTATAAGCTTTTTCTAAACAAACAACCTCATAAGCCTATATTACAAGTCAGTAACCACAGACATTCCATTTTAAGAAGGTTTTTGTAACACTATCGCAGTTATCTGCCCCTCTTACCGTATGCAAAGCTTTGATATGATTATTTTTCTTCTACAAGTTCTCATAAAATATAACACCTGGCATTTAATTCAAGAAAAATAGGTAAACTCTCATCACCATAAGTCACTACATTTATATATAGTGACTTACATCCAAAGCACTTCCTTACCATAGTAATTTTATCATTATAGAACTTTCCTCCAAATAGCTGATAGCCACACTGGTATCTCCTTTTAAATCAGCGTCAACAATTGCTCACTAGGTTACCGTCTAATTTAAGATCAAAAGCAAGATTGAGACCTACAAAATTAACTCTCCGCCTCATAATGCTGATCAACTTACTACTTACCCCATATGCTCAATATTGGGCATTACCTATGGTAACTCTTTCACATTCTAACACATACTGCCTATAAGTAGGATATATCTGTGCTCTGAGTGTTTTGCGGCTTTCTCCAACCAATATAGTATAAGTACTATGCAATAATTTAATTGTATCACATCTTAGATGTCAAGTATCTTTATCCTATTGAAATGTACTTATTATTTTAGATGAATATATATTTTTCACATTGCTTATATCAATATGTAAAGATTGTATGCTAGTTAAGTTTCTAGTATGGCACATTTTTTATATTGCATTTATAAGTGTATTTCTAAGTGTATAATGATGTTCTAATCTCTTATATATACCACAATATTTTATATTTTCACATGGTACAAAAACAATTGTTTACATCATTAAATTTCCTCTATGAGTAATCTTAATTCACTAGGGTTCATGAGTGATCCATCGAAAAGTTGAGGGGAATCAAAAATAAGGAAACAAGAGGTTACACTTCACTACATCCAGTGTATCTATTATTGTTCTATGTGAAGAGAAACTGGTATTTATCATTGCTGTGACTATGTGCCTAACTCGTTTATTTTACATTATATCAGAAATTCTGTAATTCTATATACAACTGTGCAAAGTAATTTAATATCAGATGCTCATCTTTGTTTATTTATGTTCTAAGGCCCAAGAGTGGTCGTGTCAATTGCTAATCCTTATATGTGTATTATTCATATGATTTGGTCCAAGAGTGACCTTCTTAGTTGCAGGAGGAACATTAGCTAGAAAAAAAAAATGAGGTTTCACTTATATTTGTTTAGCCTTACTGTAGATGCTTGTTTCATATACTGTTACTATCAACTTAATCAGTACATTTCAATTGAAGGATATCACTTGTTTATAATTAAATGTCTACAATTAATAGGCAGGTTATTAAACTGTAGTATGTCTTTAGGATATTTACGTTATCAGATAACGCTGTATAGCCCTAAAAATGACCTGTTTCATGACTATTGTTACGTTTAAATAGGTTTTGTATGTTATAATATATAAAAAACTCAATAAAAGAAATATAAATATAAAAAATAAAAAAAAGATGTTTACCAGAAAGGGACAGACTTAACATGCTACTTTTGTGGTTACCATCACACCTTAGTGGTTGGATAATGGAGAAAGACCCATCTTTAACAGCAAGTAAAATTGAACAAAAAGGTTATGTTCCCCACCCTCTAGCCACTGACAGGGAGGTTTGGGATGAATATTTTCCCACACAAGAAAGACTGCTGTTGGTTGTGCAGAGTGCTACAGGGATGGAAACATTCACCCCTAATGCTCTGGATACCTTTAAAATGGATACAAATTATGATATGCGTATATGTGCTACTATGTGCATGAGAGCTTGGTGTCTTGTAATGAATAAGGATCCAAATAACATGACTGTTGATGAAATTAAGCAATGTGTTACTGAATTTGTGATTAGTTAAAACTCAGGGCTTTTGATTCATCTACTGTTGACCATGCAGCATCAATTTTAATGAAGGCAGTTGTTGGGTAAACAGTCCACAGGTTCTGCTAAAGTTTTTGCTTTCATAGAAGAATCTTCCTTGCCTATTTCTAATATAGTACGTGGAAGAGGATTTTTCAGGGGTAGAATACGCGGGCGTGCTTCTTCCCTACTCTCCCGGGCATTTGGGAAAGTGTGCAATTTCCCAAGTTAAGGAGGTTCTTTAGATAGAGGAAAGGATAAAGATCAAAGTGGTTATAATGATATTGTGTGTTTTCATTGCAGTAAAAAAGGGCATACTAAAAGAGATTGTCCTGTTAGACTTCAGCAGTGACAGGGAAAAGAAAATAGTCCTAGACCTATTAGTATTATTACATCCTCAACCCCATCAGAAGAAATAGAACACAAGAAAGGGAATCCTTGTGAACAGTGAGTTAATGCATTGCAAGAATGTCAGCATCAAGTGAAAGGTAATGAGAAGCAATGTTGTAGTTTTCTCTAATGAGACCAAACATGCACACAAAGAACAAGAATAGGGGTGTGCACCCCCTAAAGTTGCTGTCATTCAGAAAGAAGTACAGTATTTATATTAAGCTCCTGTCAAGCAGGGTTCTCGTGGCCGTCTTTATGTGGAAGCAACCTTGGAGGGAGAACATGTTGAATTTTTAATAGATACAGGAGCATCATTCACAGTTTTGTCAGGACAAAAGATTCCAATAGATTATGATTTACCCCCTGTCACTTTAGTGGGTTTTAATGCAGCAAAATCTGAAGCTTTTTATTCTAAGCCTTGTGAATTGGAGACACTGCATGTAAGATTACTGGATATATTTGGCCACAAGATTTAGGAACAACAGGATGTATACTGGGAACTGACACATTAAGGAAATTACAATTGTTTGTTGATTTGCAGAATAATTGCATTTGGAAATGCAATGGAGCTAAAAGCCTCCTTCGTGTGTCGATTTACAGTGGTATCCTTTATGTCCCATAGAGACTTTTGAATTAGGGACTGTTGATACTGATGTTTCTTTGTTAAAAGAAGTACAGAAACAGTACCCCTTATTATGGGATAAATCTAAAACGGAGTCAGGTTCAGGAAGTTCAGGTCCTGATCCCCCACCTGTCCGGCAGTATAAAGAAGCTGAACAGCCAGTGGCAGAGATTATACAAGAACTTGAAAAACAAAGTATTATCAGAAAGGGAAATTCAGCTTGCAATTCCCCAATTTGGCCAGTGAAGAAGGCTCTTGGAGGTTAGTTGTAGATTTAAGCATGGTAAATAAACTCACACCTCAGGCTGCTTATTAAGTTGCTGCCACTATTTTAGGCAAACTCAATATTTGTTCAATGTTTTACCTATGGGTTTTCAATCGTCACCATTTTATTTCCATAAGGTGCTGGCAGAGATTATTCAGCCACTAAATTATGGAGATAAAATGATTATTTGCTGATACAGACTGAGACTAGGGAGGAACACCTTGTTATTTTACATGATCTTTGCATGGCTCTGCAAGAGGCAGGATTAAAAATTAATCCATTTAAGGTGCAATTGTTAGTCTCAAGTTTATTTTCTAGGAATCCAAGTAGGCAGTGAGGGTAGGTCACCAAAAGGAGAGAGAGTTCAAGCTATATTACAAATGCCTAGACCTAATACGGTCACTGATTAACAGAAATTTTGGGGTCTTATTCATTTTTGTCATGGTTTTATTGAGGATATGGCAGGAAAGGCAAAGCCATTATATGAGTTACTGAGAGATAAACAAAATTATATTCTCAAGTGGACAGATAAGACAGAACATGCATGGGTCACATTGAAACAGTGCCTTACAACGGCTCCAGTTTTGGCATCACCTATCCCTCTCACACCTTTTATTCTACAATGTTATGCTAGAGATGAATCCATCTCTGCTGTGTTATTGCAGAAACATGAGTTACTGAGACCCATTGGTTATTTCTCTAAACTGATTGTGACAGACTCCGGCCACCCGACTGGGTAGCTCCGCCAAAAGGGTCCTTCCTGTACCTGGAACTTGTAGAGCGGAGAAAGTGATTTTAGCAAGAGCCCACCCTAATAACCAGACAAGACCAGTATTAAGGGAAAACACGAACACACTTTATTGGGAAAACAACACAGCTTATATACACATTCTCATCTTGATAAGAGCCTTATCTGATCCCGCCATTCCCAACCTCTCCAGACAGGCTGGCGACTCCATAGGAGCCATAGTCACATAGAGACCCCCACAGTATCTAGGTCGTGGTTTCAGGTGATCCCGGGGGAGCAGCGGCCATTCCAGGGTGTCATTGGAGAGCTCCTGGTCCCAAGATGCCACAGTCCAAAAAGCTTCATGATCCATTACTGGTGACTAGAGCGGCAGCCTGGCAAAGGTACTCAGGAACAGCCTAAGGTGAGGGTGTCCAAAACCCCCGCTTACCGAGTGAGCTCCCCCTCAGCCCCTGTCCACTAAAGGCATAACAAATCCCCAAAAGAGCGGAGCTCTGGGGCAAAGGGCCTCAGGAGCGACCTATGTTGAAGTTCAGCAGGGACCTCTAGCAAATCCAGCCGGCGAGTAGTTCCATAAGCCTAGCACGTTATGAAGGGGCCAAGCGGGAAGAAATCAGCACTTTCTGTGACAGCGTTCAATCAGGGTAACAATAAAAGGGGAGCTGGTGGTGACACAATAATCCACAATATGGGAGGAGCTAGGCTTTGCAACCTAGTATCTGTGACACTGATGTCACCTGTGGAGAAAGGGATGTTTGAATGTGTAAAACAGCTAATGGCTGTTGCATGGGCTGTTGGCATAGTAAAACATATCACATGCTTTGAGTCAATGATTGTACAGACACCTCATTCGTTGTTGAAATTGTTACAACAGTCTGCTGAGGATTTAGCAGTTCATTCTGCACATATAGCTCAATGGATATTGTGCTTGCAAGCAGAAATAATTAATATTCAGACCAGCCCTGCTTATGTTTTATCTCAGTTAATGCAGATACCAGGTGATGTACATGATTGTATGTTACAAGTAGAAAAGAAGAAAATGTCTTGATTCACTTTGATTTCACATGGGTATTTTTTTTTTAGTAGACATGATCCTTTTCAGATGGCAGTTTTCATACAGGATTTGTATAATAATGGTCACATATAAGTTTCGTTTACTAGGACAAAAACAGCATTGGAAGCAGTGAAGTTTAAAAGGTAAGTTTTTTTTCTCAACAGCAGTGAAATGTAAATTTTGATGAATTAAAGTGCCCCTGTTTTTAATCGAATTTTTAAAAACCAGGCACTTTAGCATCAAAAATGACATTCACTTTAAACACAGAATTATGGTGTAAAAAAGCAGACTCTGGATGTTTGTTACCATATGTTCCTAATCCTTTGTGAACAGAAATGTTTAAATTCAACCATGAAGTGTTAGGACATGTGGGGCGAGACAAATTATACAGCATTTTAAAGAAAAAGTATTTTCACCCAAATTTACATAAGATTTGTGAGGAAGTGACACAAGAATGCTTGATATGTTTGCAGAATGCAAGGTCCCAGCTGGAATCGTATGGAACTATGCACCGGCTGGGATCGGCTAAAATTTACCCGGAGTTGCTCCGGAAGTCCATTGCCCCAGCACGCTGCTCTTTTGGGGATTTATTATACACTTGATGGGGCATGGGATGGGGTGATTACTGAGAGGGAGTTCACTCAGAAATCCTGGGGTTTTTCCAACCACATCATGGACCGCGCCCAGGTACCTTCTTCCATTCTGTTGCTGCGGCTCCCAACCACGGATTATGTTGCTTTTTGGATTGTGACATCTGGGGGTCCTGGGCTATCGAATTGCCGCCGCTCCCTCGGGATCACCCCATAAATATTAACCATATGATATGCGGGTATCCCTCTCCCTAGTACCTCTAAGGAGGCTCCAGGCTATCTGGGGTGAGCATTGTTCTTTTGATGGAATTAGACTCTTATCAGATAGCAATTGTATATAAATAATGTGGATTTGTTTTAATAAATCAGTTCTTGTTTCACCTTAATACTGGTCTTGTCTGGTCATTAGGGTGTAATACTGCTAAAATCACTTGCTAGCTCCATTTCTACATGATCCAGTGATGAGGATGATCTTTCTGGCGGAGATACCTAGGGCTCGCTTCCATTGAGTCGTAATTCAGTTTGCGTGCACTCGCAAACCGATAAATATGCTGTCGGAAGCAATATCGTTTATCGACTGTTTCCAATGGCGCGTTATACCTCAATATCGGCGGCTGGACTCCGGCTGCCGAAAAAATCTTCGCGTCCCATAGAAAGTAATAGAAGCCGTTAATCGATAAATTATACCAGGTTTCCAATGAAAGCGCAAACCGTT
>CAJPDP010148537.1:0-12336 GCA_905336975.1 Bombina variegata variegata | reverse complement strand
ATAACTATATATCTAATTAATGTATTTTGAGATTTTGCATTGTTCCTTTGTCATGTCAGTCATAAATTTACCTAATGTCTAGGAATATCAGACAAAAATGATGTACGACTTACAGGATGCATATGGTCTTCCGTATCTTAGAAATGAGCTAATGATTATAGGTTTTAATGTATTTCTGAAATGTATATAAACTACCATTCTGACGTAATAAATTCAGAGTTATTCTGCAAGCATATCCTTGTATGTGTGTTCTGTGAACAGCTCTCCAAGAGCTTGTAATTACAATTTGCAGTGAAGATACCAGAGTCCTGGAGCAGGGTCGTGGTCCAAACTGAGGCCTTTAACAATAGATGACCTTCTATTTATTTGGGATGGTTCTGAAGCATCAGCCTTGAATTTCATAGAGTCACTCAATAAGAATAACATGGGACTGACCTTTACATATAAATTGAGTTTAGATAGTATTGATTTTTTAGATTTGGTACTTTATTGGGACACAGAAGGTCATGTATCAACGAAAACCTACTTTAAAACAGTAGACACTAACAGCTATCTCAATTTTAAAAGCAATCATTATAAAGCTTGGAAGAGAAATATACCTTATAATTAATTTTCAAGAATACGTAGAAATTGTACTGATTTAGATTTATTCGATGAACAAGCTGAGATTTTAAGAGCAAGATTTCTTGAGAAAGAATATCCTAAGGAATTGTTTGAAGAGGGCTATTTAAAAGCCAGGAATAAGGATAGGTCGGAAATGTTTTAATAAAGTAAAAGATAACAATAATGTCCCCAAACAGGACTTAATGTTTAAAAATAGCCAGAATAATAACCTTAGGTTTATAACGAAATATACCACCAGTCATGACAAGATTAAGAAAATACTCCGTAGGCATTGGATATACTCCAAAATGATCCCATGTTGAAGAGACTAATAGATGAATATCCAGTCTGTATGTTCAAAAGAGCACCTTCCCTAAAGAATAAATTAGCCCCCAGTAAGGTTGTAATGAATAAGCATAGAAAGAATACACCTTCAATAGTGAACAATTGGCTATCAGGTAAAAAAGGTTTCTATAAATGCAATTGACCAAATTTGTGGCCTTTGTGCATATACCACAGGAGATAGATTTAAATTTAAGTCTTTTTCTACAAAGGAGGAATTTGAGATTACTACTTGTTTTTCTTGTGATTCTTCTTTTGTAGTTTATTTATTAGAGTGCAAATGTGGTTTGCAATATATAGGGAGAACCTCCAGACCCCTGAAAAAAAGATGGGGTGAGCATAACAGAAATGTGAAAAATTCCCTGATGAATCATAGCGTACCTAGACATGGGGTATGCTGTCATGAGGGACAGACTGATATATTCAGCATTTTTCCAATAGAGCATATTGTTCTGAAATGGGGTAGGAATAGATTAATCCACCTGAGACAAAGAGAAACTTTTTGGATATGGAAAATGAAGACTCTAAAGCCATATGGTCTGAATGAAAACATTGATATGGCTGCTTTCAATTAATTGTGTTTCATCAATTAATAGAATAGGTCAACATGGTATTGAGGAGTCCAATATAGGGTCACTGTGACTTTAGGCACTTTAGTAATAATGTTTTTTTTTGTTTTTTTTTCAAAAAAAGTTTTATTGAAGTTAGCAAATACATCAATGACAAAGCTGTAACAATGTACAATGAGTAAACAAATATCTTAAATACATCGGTTACATTCTTGCTTAGCATTAAATAAAAGATCAAAAGATAAGAAACAACAGCAATATGATCACTTCATTTGTTATTATGCCTAGCCGAGGGACATACCCCCCGGAAGGACAATTAAACAAATAAACATTTTTCTCTTATTTTCATCTCCCATCAGAATGGGTTCAATCCAGCATAGCATAGTCCCTGGAATACAAAGGGTGGGGACCAGATAGGAAAAAGAAAGGGAGAGGGGGGAAGAGGAAAGGAAGAAAAAAAACAAAAAAAAAACACAACCAAAACTGTACGTGTGTCAATAGACTGGTCAAATGGTGTTAAATAGTGCCTCGCCACAATGCTAGCACCATCTCATCTGAAAGATTATGATTTTTCAAATAGTGTTATCTCTCCAGCTGCAGAATCTCCTTCACCTGGGATTGCCAATCTCCCAACGTGGGAGGATCCTGGGATTTCCACGTTTTTGGAATTAGTTTTTTTGCACTAGAAATCATGATTAGCAAAAGGGGCAAATGAGCGGTGCTCTGTGTTTTGGGTAAAGCTAGAAATAACAAAATCTCAGCCGTATTTGGGATGTTAATGTTTAAAATATCCCCCATCTTTTTCAATACCCCCGTCCAAAAGGACGACAGTCGCGGACAGTGCCACCAGATATGTAAGATTGATCCACTATCCCCACATCCCCTCCAACACAGCTGGCCCAGAGATGGGAACATTTTATGTAATCTTACAGGGGTTAAGTACCACCTGCTCAAAAGTTTAATATGCATTTCTTGGATTGTAGATGAGACAGAGGATTTCTTAATTAGTCTAAAAGCCCTACACCAAGAATCCAGGTCTGGGTCTATTCCCAACTCTTCAGTCCAATGTTTTGTGTATGTCGGTAGTGAGTCTGTCCCTTGTAATATAATCAGTTTGTACAGTAGGGAGATCAAATGTCTCGGGGTAGTATCTGCGGTACAGAGTTTCTCAAAGGTCGTAAGCGTTCTACCCAGGTCTTGTCTATGTTTATGTCTTGTAATATAGTGCAGAAGTTGGTGACAATTCAACCAGGAGGAAAAGATCGTGGGTTGAGACTTTTCTAGTATAGATTGTGAAACCACTTTCCCATTTTCCACCACTCCGTAAACAGAACCCTCCTTAATTTTGTATGGAACGAGTTTATGAGTATTCTTGTTGTAGTAAGGGATCTCAGGGTTTTCTAGAATAGGTGTCAAGGGGGAGTGTCTCGAAGAGATATGTGTGGATGTAGCTATAGTCGCGTCCCATATGTTAAATGTTTCTTCTACTAGATGGTACCTAGAGACTATGATGGGGCATTTTGAGGGCTGAAGCCAGGCCAGGGAACCCATATTATTGATTTTGAAGATTTGTCTATCTAGATCTATCCAAGCTTTGTTGGTTGAGTTTTGCGCCCATTCTGCTATCCTTTGTAGTCCGATCGCCTGCTTATATGAATAAATATCTGGAAGGCCTAAGCCTCCCCTATCTCTTGGTATATACATGGAGCGTCTAGATATCCTGGGCTTGGAATTGGCCCACACAAATTGTTCAATCAGGTGTTGTATCTGGGTGATATAGTTCCTAGGTAGAGCGATGGGTAGCGTTTGGAGAAAATATAGTATCCTCGGCAGAACATTCATTTTAATGACGCCCACTCTGCCCAGCCAGGATATCGGTTTATTTTTCCAGGAGGAAAGGTCGGCCATAAGATCACTCTTTAGGGGGATATAGTTATACTTAAAAAGATCTGAGGGGTTAGGAGTTAAGTATATACCCAAATATCTAAGCCTCTTATTTGCTAAGGGAATCTTAAAATTCTGCTGTAAGTTTTGTACAATTTTTGGGTCAGTATTGATGTATAAAAGTTCTTATTTGTTTAGGTTGAGAGAAAAATTCGAGATCTCTCCATATATCTTTAGTTCTTTCAAGAGCGCGGGGACTAATTCAGAAGCCTTAGTCAGTGTATATAACACATCGTCGGCATATAGAGCCTGTTTATGCTCCCTGTCTCCAACAATTAGACCCGTGATTTTCTTATTGTGTCTCACTTTCTGAGCTAAGACCTCTATAGACAAAGCGAAGAGCAATGGGGACAATGGGCATCCCTGCCTGGTCCCATTGTTGATGTTGACTGATTCTGAAAAAGTCCCATTAATTTTAATTTTGGCATTCGGGTTAGAGTAGAGTGCTAATACCGAGTTCATGTACGCCTCTCCAAACCCCATTTTTTCTAACACATGCCGCAGAAAAGGCCAGCTTACCCTATCGAATGCCTTCTCCGCGTCGGTGGAGAAGAGCACTAAGGGGCAACCAGAGACTCTCGCATGATTTATCAGCTGGGTGACTCTGATGGTGTTGTCCCTCGCCTCACGGCCCGGGACGAAGCCGTCTTGGTCGTTAAATATCAGATTGGGCAGATGTTTATTGAGTCTATTTGCAAGGATCTTTGCCAATATTTTCATGTCGGAATTGATTAGGGATATAGGCCTGTAGTGGCCGGGGGAATCCCCCAGCTTCCCCGGTTTAGGTAAAACTGTTATATGAGCTTCCAGTAAGACCCTTGATAAGTTAGGATCATCACGGAGGCCGTTGAATAGGTCCAAAAGAGGGCCTGCCAGGGTTTCTTTGAACTTCTTGTAGTATATCGCAGAGAAGCCATCAGGGCCTGGGCTCTTACCGCTTGGGCAAGTTTTAATGGCTTTGTAAAGCTCCTCCGCAGAGATCGGAGCGTCCATGGCTTTAGAGTCCTCCCTAGATAGGGAGGGGAGTTCTATATCCTCCAGATAGGATTTAATCAAGGTTTCCCTTTGAGCAATCTCTGCCTATTGAGAGGTTGCTGCAGTATGCTCATGTATATTATACAACGAGTGGTAGTACTTGTAGAACTCATTAGCTATTTGGGTACTGCTGCAGAGCATATGGCCATCACCAGATCTGATCAAGTGTATATAAGAACGGAGCTGTCTCTTTTTAAGAGTTCTCGCTAAAATTTTGCCTGGTTTGTTACCTCCCTCATAGTAATGTTGTTTTAAAAATAGGGCTTTCTTTTGGTGGGATTCTGTAAGGTGTTGTTGAAATTCTACTCTAGCTTTCTTAAGTCGGGTTGTAGTGTCTGTACAGGAAGGGAATTCCTTATGTTTAGCTTCTAGTGATCCTAATGTAGATTGCAGGTCTAGGTATTTAGTCATAAACTACTTATTAAGGAACGCCTTATGTTTAATTAGGGCCCCTCTGATCACGGTCTTATGGGCTTCCCATATGATGGCTTTAGAAGAAGTGGGGTAGGTATTAGTCTCGAAATAGCCATAAATTGATTTCTGTATGTCAGCTAGAATCAAGGGATTGTCCAAAATAGTTTTGTCCAGTCTCCATGTGTTTCCGGTAATGGGGATATCCGGCCACAATATCGAGCAGGATACAGGAGCATGATCCGACCAGGAGATATGGCCAATCACGCTATGGTGTGTTATGGATAGGCCTCTTGAGTCTGTGTATATGTGATCTATCTGGGAGTAACTATTATGTGGGATGGAATAGAACGAATAGTCCCCAGAGGTGGGGTGTAGAGTGCGCCAAACATCATGTAACTCTAGTTTCGCTAGGGTGGTTTTGACCTGGGTGATAGTAGATGAAGGTGTACAGGTTACACCCCTTGAAGTGTCCACCACCGGATCTGCAACTACATTAAAGTCGCCCGCTAAGTATGTAATCCCCCTAGAGTGTTCTAATAATTGGTCACGTACATGATTAAAAAAGGCCGCCTGGCCCTGGCTCGGAGAATATGCAGAGGCCAATGTAAGATAGTGCCCATACAATTTGCCCACTATGATGATATAGCGCCCCTCCGGATCTTTCACAATTTGTTTTAAAATGAATGGTACTGTTTTGTGAAACACTATGCCTACTCCCCCTTTTTTACTCTGACCTGAGGCAAAGTAGGCTTGGGGAAACTGTATATTGTGCCATCTAGGTTCCTTTCCTTTCCTGTAGTGTGTTTCTTGTAAGAGAATTATATGACTCTGTATTTTGTTTAGTTCCTTAAGTGCAATTGAGCGTTTGTTCCTTAAGTGCAATTGAGCGTTTGCCCGGGTCATTCAGACCCTTAGCGTTAATTGTGGTAAGATTCATAGAATGGTCCACAAACCTGCTGGGTCTGGACTGCATGGCAGGCAAAAAAAAAAAAAAAAGGGTGTTAAGAGTGAGATAGTTAGGAGGGGATGGAAAAGAGAGGGGACTATACTAAGTGTATAATTCTATAAAAATATCAAAAGTGTTACCTAGGAACCCAAAAGATCCCGAGGGCACTTTGTTATAACAAGGTGTGATGTATATTATATCAATCAGAAAAAGACTAAACACTGAAATAGGGGAAAAGCCCCATAACTGACATAAGTTATGTAAAGAAAAAAGAGATTATAGCATCTTAATAACTTGGTACAATCTGAATATGAAACATTAAACCAGTATATCTGAGTAACAATGATAAATTGTGCGTGATGCAATTTGACGTTTCGTGTCATGGCCCTAGTCTTGAGGCAAAGATAAATAACTGTTTTAATCTTAGAAGGACCCAGGGGCCGGCTTCGTCTCCCACCCGCCCAGTACATTTTATGAAGGTGTATAACATGTTATTTGTGCAAATAATGCACATAGCTCTGAGCCCAACCCAACCATCGTAAACTATCATGTGAACTGCTAAAGGCCCTAGACTACCCCATACTTTTAAGAAGTTGCCAACTTACTGCCATTAACCACTTATCTCTGTGATGCGACATTAAATAATTAACTATAATTTAGAAAAGGACAAGGTATGAGGGTATCTTCTCTAGGATCTAATAGAGTAACTTCAATGTTATACCCACTCCAAGGGTAGCGCTTATTATGTTTCAATGTTTCACTAAACTAAAATCCTATACTGAAAAGCCATAAACCTATAGGTCTGTGTAATACAGGCATGCACTTATTTAATATCTATAAACATCAATTTAAACTTCACCCTGCTGGCTCTCAATATTAAGGAATCTAGCACAATGTAAGTAAATGGTCTGAGCCCTGGCTCAAATCCTATGGTATGAGTAAGAAATTATACATAGTATGAGGGGTCTAAAACCCCGAACAGTACTCCCCCTGACCCTATGCTATATGTGGGGATATACTGGACAGTATGTGTGGAAAATTTGTATACCTCTCAATACCCAGTAAAACAAACATATATAGGAGGAAACCAATTGAATAACTTAAGATTACATATTGCATATTAAGGCACATTTCTGTCGCAACAATTCACATATATCAAATGGATTGAATGTCCAAGAAAGGCTCAAAAGTCCACAAGGCCTCATAATTGGGACCTTTGACCCGCTGCAGACAGAGAATCATGTTAATGTCCCTGATGGTAGCATAATAATACTATAACAGAAGATCCACTAAGGCTAGATGCATGAGTAACATATATATGGCAGGTATTAATCTATATGCAATACACCCTTAATCAACATCATCATTGGAATATTGAAATGTTACATTCCTGCAGTATAAACATGGCACTTAAATGACTATATAATACATAGCTACGACATAAATCGTGGTCACTATGACCGCATTGAAACTTTACCCAGTCGGTTCCTCATCAGCACGATTTCTGGAAGGGCGATTGGAAATTGACTCTCCTACCATGGATGAGCCACTGGAAGTGGGAACCTGTATAGATAAGTTCTCAAAAAAAACCCGGTGATCCATACCCGGTCTAAATATAGCTGTCTTGTTATTATTGGATGCTATAATGGAGACCGGAAAGCCCCATCTGTAAAGGACTTTATTGCTTCTCAGAACAGAAGTGATGTGACTCAAGTCTCTGCGCTTTTGCAAAGTCATAGGTGATAGGTCTGTAAAAACCTGGACTTCCTCTCCCGCGTGGGTAATAGGATGTTTTCCTCGTGCTCCTTGAAGTACTTCTTCTTTATCCTTAAAACTGAGAAATCTGACTATGACATCTCTTGGAGGAGCCCTATTTGGAGGTTTAGGCCTAAGGGCCCTATGCGCTCTTTCAATTGGGATCTCTGGTGATGCAGGGGAGTCTTTGATAATCCTAAACAACGCTTGGCAATAACCTTCAAGATTCTGTGGAGCAATGGCTTCAGAGATACCTCTAAAGCGCAGGTTGTTCCTGCGGCCTCTATTGTCGATGTCTTCCAACTTGTCATTGAGGTATTGCAAGTTATCAGTATGGTTGAGAATATCATTTGATTGCTGTTGCAGGGAAGATGCATTATCCTTAGTGGATTTTTCTATAGCTAAGACTCTTGTCTCTAGTGACGAAAAATCCTTCCTCAGGTCTCCAAATAAACTCCTCATCTCTGTTAACACTCCCTGTATGTCTGACTTAGAGGAAAGGTGTGATATGTCCTCCTTAGTTAGAAACTGAGAGTTAGGTGTATCATTCTGCGGTATAGAGGAAGCTAGAAGCTCCTGTGGACTCGCCATTGCTGTGGCAGGTGTATTTTTATCAGAGTCTACAGGCCTAAGATAGTGGCTCATGGGCTTAGAGGTGCTGATCTTGTCTGCTCTGCTCGCTCTTTTATTAGGCATGCCCTAATATAGTTACAGCAATAAAGAGCTTAAATGACCAGTGGCATATGTGTCCCAGCCCAGTGTCCTAATAGATGAGGAGGCTAATGAATGTAAAGCGGAGTTTATCCCTCCGCTTAATCCCCTTATCTCGTTACTCCACTCACTGCTCCTACATATATTGCCGGTCTGTAGCGTATATTATCTGTGCCAAGCCCCTGTTATGTATCTTTGTTCCCCAGTAGATCCTGATGTATTTAGAGGCGTATGTACTGGCAAGAAGGGGGTCTGTCTGACGATCTTAACAACACCCGCCACGAGCGGTGTGTCTCGCTTACCAGTCTGCCCGCTTCTTACAGGTGAGAGTGTGTGGAGGCTGCCGTGTTTGGGGAACTTTGCGCAGATGCGGTGGAAATAATTGGCCTTGCTCAGTTCTCCCTGCATGACCGGCATATACCAAGCACCTCCGATAGTGTTAGTACAGGGCCAGAGCGCACAGCGTTCCACTCTGTTGATCAGATTCCCAGCTCCAGATGTTCCAAGCTAATATGTTAGAGAAGGGAAGATCAGCCGGTAGATCCCAAGACCATGCTGAAGTTGTTGTGGCCCAAGGAGCATAAAGCGATCAACACCCTACCTCCGTAGCTAGGAGTAGTAACAGGGTCCACGTGTGCTGCTGTCCATGCAGTTTAGCGTAGCTGTTGTCTGTCAGGAGAATCAGGAAACGGCGTCCTAATGTAAAGCCACCTACTCAGCTTATGGTATCCTTAGATAAGTACCAGGGTAAAACAGCTTAGATACAGTTCATAAGTGCTATTTTAAGCTTTTTTGTCAGCATAGGAAGCAGGAGCCCTGCTAGTGTGCGACCATCTTCCTCCGCCCCTCTTTAGTAATAATGTTTTTAACATTATATTAGGGACTTGTAGTCTTTGTAATATTTGGTGGTTTATGTTTATATGTATATGTTTAAGATGATTTTAAGGTGAAGCGGAAATATATGTATATTTATAGTTATCATAATGCAGGATTTATTGTTGTTTTTTTAAACCATACCATTTCTATATATTAGGGAGTTTTATTTGGGAAATTCCCAGGAAGATACATTTTATTTTTCTTGTATCATGCAAGATAGTTTTAGGATGGTATAAATCATTATTTGTATTTGTATTTGTATTGATATAGTATATTGTATATATTTATACGATCCTTTGTATCAATTTTTGTACAAGCGTGTAATACCTCTGGCCTCTTACAAGTGAATGTTAAGTGAACAGCTCGACTGTACTATTGCGGATTGGATCGTTAGGGCATTTTTACATGATACGGATAATATATATTTTTATATTTTTATATGTATTATATATATTACATTATAATTTTTCAAATATGAATTGCATTTTAATTTAATAGATTTGACAGTCCATAGGTAATATCGTATTCGATACGAAAGCCAGGTAACTGTTAAGGATAATACTGTGATATCCAGTTACTTGTAGTATGTCCCAACAGATCCGAACTAGCTCGTTATAGGGTAGTTTAATTTATGTTGGGCAATACAATTTTACTATGATATGAATAATACATTGAATAAGTAATATCATATTTTAATATGAGTAACATTTTAAGTATGCCGTATCAGAATTTTTCACGAAGACAAGCCCCTCTTTTTGATCCAATCTCTTTTGAGACGGTATATTCCTTACACTTGATTGGCCTAACGTATTTTCTACACACATGCGCCCTATGTGAGACTAGACGCCGTTGGGGGCCATTTATAGCTGTGAATGAGTAATGTTACTTTATACACCTGATGAAGTGGTCTGTGTGACCGGGGAATGCGTTGTGTATGCTGGAATTTGTTTTTAATAAAATTCATTTTTAAACAGTACACATCACGGCTTTGACAAACTTTTTTTGATAGTTTTTTATTGAGGTTTTGCAATACAACATCATACGATGAACGCCTCATCGTCAAGAATAAAAATGTCAATATATGGAAAACAAAAACAGTTGTAGGGCAATGCGTAAAGATATCCATGTATAATAATAGCAAGGCTACTCAAACCTCTGCTTTATAATATTTTTATCTTAATTAGCAGACTAATTGGCAGGCAACTTATGGACCATTTTAGATAAATTAATTGAATCGTATATGTTAGTCTTAAGGGCAGCCACTTTTGGGCTATATAGTAGTTGTAGGGAAACAGCGGAGATTTCTAAGCTGGTTCTAGACAATGTCATGTAGTTAAATAATATAATACCTAGATCTCTTAAGTAGTAAAATTTACGTTTTTAAAGAAAAGACACCCATACCACAATAATTAATCCTCTGAGAAGAAAAGTGGGGTGGAGGGATTCATATTAAAGTGGTGAATGAAAAAGATAGTAGTTATGGATAGACCTCCATGGGCTATGAAGAGCTATGGAGTGATATAATTTGCACTATAGGCCCCACCATATATAGAAATGGAACATAATAGCCTAAAAGTATTAAAGGAATATACTCCCAAATCCTAGGCTGATGTTTTATCATATATCTCATGTTGTGGGAACCATTTTTGCCCAGGATGATTAGTTAGGGAGTTAATAGATGAGGTGAATTATTATGCTAGGCTATTTGGGAATCTAGTTGTAGGTACATCCTACAAACCACTAGCAACCCCGTTATCAGGTAGTATAGTAGGGGTTATTGGATATATTAAAAGCAGTACAGCATTAAATAGCAGAAAATATGGGTACCAAGTACATGAATAAGAACCATATTATTGCTGCCCCCTGGCTTACTATATGATAGCTATGTATGAACCTAAGCTCATTGCGATATGTGGGTTAAAATGTTGAATTAACCCCTCTCTATAGGGGAATGAAGCTGTCTCAATTGAATAAAATAAGTATATTGAGCCTGGTTATACAAGCATATAGTATAAATACATTAATGAGGCATACAAAAAATCCATATCATAACCGAAAGCAACAGCCTAGCCATTAAAAAGAATTATGCTAATTATTAAAAAGACCTGTATATAATTAATATGGGGTATAGCTAGTGAAAAGGCTTAATCCTATATAGGGTTGATATGGCCATATCTTACAAACAATATATTCATCAATGGATCCCAATCCTAGTCTGGAGATAGACCCTGCTTCAGTAAGCTATTGAATCAGATTGGAGTCATACAATTTATAAATCTATAACTGCCCCGTGTTATACAGTACTAGGATGAAACTACCTGATGCCGCTCCATATTAAACAATTTAGAGGGAGAGCTTGTTAATTAGGTATCTTAATGCTAAAGGCTGGAATAGTATAGCTTCCAAGAGAACTATAATGTTATAACAAAAGTGTCTTAATTAGAACAGTGACACTGTCTAAAAACTGGGAATAGGAAAACATGCTGAACACAGTGTAATGAAAATCAGCTTAACACATCCGTTACAATATTTTCCAGCGAGTATGATAGTACAGGGTAAAGGTTAAACTTGTGAATTATAACTCTTGTCTTACAGAGAGAGAAATGCTAGGAGCGAGTTATAGCAAAACATCTGTGCACAAAAGTGGAATATGCTATAAACATACATACAGTATAAATATAAGTATCTGCTATTGTTTAGAGAACATAGACAGCCTTTAACAAACTATGAGAATGCCCTGTGGATAAACATTAGATGAGTAGTTATTAATTGCAGTATTGAAAAGACAAGTTCATCAGGTTAGCAAGTCTACATATATTTTAAAACTGAAATACTGTAATGCAAAGAGACTTCTAAAATTATAGAGGAGCTATAGGTCCTGATGTATCTGCAAAAAATGACTTCTATGAACCTTTGTATTCTGCACTTGCAATACTATACGGACATAGGTCATACGACAGTAGCAGGCATGATAACAGACAGTAGTAATGTAGCTGTAAAAAAACATCTAAATAGGGAATGAACGTCAAAACCAAGCAGAACATCCCACATCATTAGATATAGCAGTTATCAGCGTTCATGCAGACCACTATATCCTGTATAAGAGCCCATCCAGAATGTCAGCCTATACCCTTCTTTAGC
>CAJPDP010148533.1:0-13722 GCA_905336975.1 Bombina variegata variegata | reverse complement strand
CCCCCGCCCGCTTGACATGCTGTAATTACACAGCAATGACGAAACCGTCTTCCTCTAATAACGGCGTGGCCTCACGAGATGGACGCTCTGGGGGGGAAGCCATGATTGGAGGAAGCCGGTTTTGTCATTGGTGACGTATGTACTGCGGGCGGGGGATCGACGATCCAGCTTTGCACAAGAGAAAGGTAAGTATTTGGTAAAAAATGAAAGTGCCCCTGTTTTTAATAGTATTTTTAAAAAACGGGCACTAATTCATGAAAGTTTACATTCACTTTAAAAAAACAAAACAACTTTACTGGCAGTCCTGAAGCAGAAAGCACTAATATAAAACTCCTGAATGAAAAAGATAAATTAATTACATCCTTTGGCCAAAACATGATAAGCCCATACTTCTCCTTTTTATATAGATTCCAAAGTAACTGGGTCCTTCCTTTCACACTGCATTGTCTTATAGATATAACTAGAAATTGACCACAATAAAATATACCAGTGAGAACCCCTCCCCTGAGGGGCATGGACAACACTGACAACTCTCCTAGTTACCTGTAAATAGTTACCCCTCAGGTACAGCCCCTTCCTCCTCCTAGTGCTGTCCAACCAAATAGGTGGGCCAGGCAGAAGGGAGGGAGCCTGTTAAACATTAGACAAGGATATGGGCCAAGATATGGAAATTGCTTATATTTTTGGTGTTGTTAGTTATCTTGGCACTACCTGGTAGGCAGTGAGACGATTACCAAAGCAGAATTTAAGAAATCAGGGTGGGAAAAAGAGACTGGACCAAAAGATATAATGCACAGGAGATACAAATTTATTCAAGTTGGAACAGAGGATAACACTTTATGGACAAACCCAGCAGAAGTTGATTGGCGTAACCAAGCTTTTAATGTAAAATGAAGGTATGATGCGATCTCCAAACAGTGGCCTGACAAAGTTCCTTTGGCGTGGCATCTGCTTTTAAAACCCATGATGCTGCAACTACTCTTGTTGTGTGTGCCATGAGCTTCTCTGGAACCTGCTCATTCTATTACTTGTAAGATCTGAAAATGACTTGAGCGATCCAACTAGAGATGGTAGACTTTGCGGGAACCTGCCCTAAACTAGTACCTTCTGGTACAAAAAAGAGAAAATTCATCTATGAATTAATTGGGCCCTCTTAGCAGAAATGTGAAGGCAAGGGACCACGATACAACAATATAATGGTTTCCCTTGGCTCTCTTGCCTATCAGGAAAGAAGGAAGGCAAAACAATATCTTAACTCCTATAAAAGTCAAAGACAACTTTTCTTATGATTATTTCATCCTGATGAAAAATGCTGTATGGCTGCGTCACAGAAAGTTTAACAGATAAGAGCTAACTG
The DNA here is from genome assembly GCA_905336975.1 of Bombina variegata variegata. Classification (NCBI taxonomy): domain Eukaryota; kingdom Metazoa; phylum Chordata; class Amphibia; order Anura; family Bombinatoridae; genus Bombina; species Bombina variegata. The sequence goes on along the minus strand of CAJPDP010148533.1, from coordinate 12,365 downwards.
GCCATACACAACTTTTTTTCAATGCTAAAAGGCTGTGTATGGCCGAAACTTGTTTGCTGCTCTATCTTTTCTAACTTGCCTCTCCACTATCCCNNACCTGATGCAGAGGTTCCAGTATATATCGCCCAGGACTCCTTGGGATTAGTGTGATGCTTTCTATTTTAACTTTTTCTGTTTATTTTATCATTCACTCTGCTTTTTTCTGTACTACATAACCTTACCCAGTGGGAGGGTGGTATGTGAGCAGGGTTATTAGATGTGATATCACCTTCTGTTAATTATTTTAATTTATAAATAAAGGCTATGTTCTATCAGTAGGGAATAGTGCTGTAAGACCCCATACTTTCTCTCTTTTGTGTAATTTAATTGCTTCACAGAAAGTGCCTGTAATTATGTAGCAAGTCCTGCTGATGTAATAGCCAATAGAAAAATAGTAAATAGTCAATGTAAGAAACCAGGTACAAACTTCACATTGAAGCATTAAAAGATATTCCTTTCGAGGCCTCTAAGACCAAAAGGAAGATCCTAATATGAAATTGTAGATCTCTTACTTTGTTGGATATTGGCCAAGGCATGAAAGAATTGTTTTACAAATAGATCTTGAGCCCATTTCTTCCCCGAAATAGCTTAAATCACAAAGACCTAAACTTCAAGTGTTGGAGCACAAAGACTTAAATAAAAACCAGCTAAAAATGTAATCAATTGAGATAGCTTAATATTTGTTGTGAAAGCATAATGTTGGATCATCCAAGAGGAAAAACAGACCCAGTATCCGTAAAAAAATAAAAAATAAAAATAGTTGTTGGTTTCTAACAGATTTACAAGAGTTTTTGAAACCCTAAAGCTGAAAATGAAAGTGCTGCTGGATGATTTCAGCAACCATGCCTTCAACCTAAAACTCTATGGGTCTGAATGCAACAGGGGATCCTGAAGCAGCATGTCCCGTGATATTGAAAGTATCTATAGAGGTTGAATTGTCAGCATTTGCACTAGAGGGAACCAAGGAAAAAACATTTTGCCTTTTCCTTTAGGATTCTTTTCAGTAGATAAGGAATGAAAGGGATTAGTAAAACACATAAACTAGACTGAACTCTCAAGACAGAGAATCCACCCATAGAGCTTGAACATCTGGGTAATACTGACATATTGTGGAACCTGTTGATTTAGACTGGATGCCATAGACCCACTTGTCCACAATCTTCAGGAAAAGCTGATTGTGGAGCTGCCATTCTGTTAGTAAGACCTGCTTCATGCTGAGTAAGTCTGCCCTGATATTCATAGAACATAAAATGTGAATGTCTATCAAAAGCTGAAAATTGCTTTGAGGACCCCACACAAAAATTGGAGAGATCTCATTCAGGACTGACTGACTTCTTGTTTCTCCATTGAAGTAGGATCCAATCTGGCTCTAGCAGGAGTAGTCCTCTGGACAGATTCAAATTCTGAATCCACTAAAAAAAGACCCTCTTCAGTACAGCCGAAAAGGGGGTATGCAACGGGAAAAGAGCCAGGTGTCTCTAGAAATGACAGAGAATACTGGAAAACACATATCCTCCTGCTTGCTCAAAAGCTTCTTATGAACTGAAATATGACCACCAATTTCAAAGATTCACTAGCGAGTGGTGATATACCAAAGCAATAAGAAAATCTTGTCCAAATGTCTCCATTTGAAAAAGCTGCCTCCAAGCAGAGGCACCTGAACAAGAAAATAGAACTGTTTATTAAACATGAAGAACCAAAATGGAAAACAATTTCTCTTGCCCCTAGTCATGAACTGAGAATCTCAATCTTGAAAGTGAAGAGGAACCTTACCTAGAGGAAAAAATCTTGCAACGCTGCATCATCATATGGGGCATGAATACCAAAAAAGAGTCCACCCACATCCAATATAATACAGTATCATACCCATAACACATATACCGCCAATCTTCAAAACGAATACAATTACAAGTTATTAGTCTGAGTCTAATACAATAACTTAAATACCATAGTACTAGACTTACCCAAGAGTCACAGCTATCTAAGCCCTCATTGGAGGCAAATCAGGTTGTCCCTCACACCTCCTAGCATATTACACTGCCGGAGAATGTCCCTCAAATGTGCGTACACACAAGCATCACTGAAAGGGAGGGGAGGAGTGTCTTATAACAAATGCCCAAAAACACCATATAAATAAACAATATAGATAAATTAATAAATAAAAGTAAATAAACTAGGACAAAGGTTAGTAAAATGTAGTAACAAAAAGATACACCTAAAGTAAGGTAATCATCTCTTCTATCCCCAGCACCAATATAAATAACACATAAATCCACAGATTATCACTTACAACTCACTAGCAATTGTCTGGTATACATAATATTGTAGTCTAACTGAAAAGGGCTGGTATGCCTAAACGTATGTAAACCCCATATCTACCCTCAAACGTGCCTTTATATATCATACACCTAATAACATCACATTTGTAATAATTGTAATATAACCTACTAAATATAGCATCAACCCTAATCTCACTGCAAGACTATCAGGGGTATATCATTCTTAACATTTTAGGATAACCAGGGCAAAACTGAGAGACTTGTGATAGGACACTATCACACAATAGTAACTAAATAAACTAAATAGACTAAATAAACAGTAAAAGAAATAGAACTAAAGAAAAATAGAAAATTTATAAAGAAATTAAAATAAATTGAAAACAAATAAAAAATAAAATAAAAAACTTGAAACTTGAAAAATAAAAGTAAAATTAAAAACAAAAACAATAAAAATAAATTAAAATATAAAAAAAAATTAAAATATAAAATTAAATTAGAAAAAAATTAATATAGAAAAATAAAATCAACCAATAGTACTATAGTGATCGTGAAGCATCAGTTTAATAAAAAACTGTGCCAGTCTATGCTTGTATTCAATCCATTAGGCTGTAGAGTACCCAAAAGATGTATCCAACCTGCTTCGACTTGCAGTAGTTTACGGTTCCTATTACCAGCTTGCCTAAAGGGGGAGAGATGATCTATAGGTATGAATCTCAAGTCTTTTACAGTATGTTGTTTATCCAAAAAGTGTCAAGCAAATGGTTGGTCAGTTTGATTAGTGTGTTAAGCTGTTCTTATGGCATACCTATATTTCACCAATTGGATTTTTGATATCATCAGAAGTCTTCCAAATGCAGAAGCATACAAAAATGCAGCTTAATAAATAAACTACAAATTTAGTGGAGCCAGTGAGATGGTGTTTAATCGTAAACTTTTCATTAGTGTGTGGATGTCTGAAACACATAGATTGTATCATAGAGCTGCAAGTGGTGCAGCTAGAACATCTATAACAGCCTAAATTCTTAGTCCATAATAAGAAGGTTTTTTTATGATAGCAGTGAATTGGGTCAGTAATCATAAGCATATCTTTGAGGATGCGGCCCAGTCTGTAACCAACCAATGGGGTTTCCCAAACATTGAAGGGTAAGGACCTGTCAGGATTCAAAATATGTCAATGTTTCTTAATTATGTCTCCTATAGGGGCAATTGTCGGATGGTAGGCAGTAACCATTGTTGCTTGTTTTGGTTGATCTCTAGAATTATCAGAATCTAACAGTCCTTGTTGAGTCACATTAGCCAGTTTTTTCTTGGCTGTATCCACTGCCACATATGCATATCCCCACCTACTAAACTTCTCCGCCATTGAATCCAATTGTAACAAGACCTTTTGGGAATCGCTGTTACTGCAAATCACTTGATTAATTTGTGCCGCAGGAATATCATCTATGTATCGCTTAAAACGAATGACTCATGAATGATCAAAAAACCTGCATCACTTAAGTTTCATAGTATTCCATGAATAGATTTGCATATAATGGGGCCATATTGGATCCTATTGTATTGACAAATATTTGTTGAAAGTATATGGATTTAAACTTGAAGTAGTTGAATGTTAAACAAATCTCCGTTGTTGAGATCAGATAATCCACATCTGGACCAACATAACAGTAGTGTGAAAAGAGCCTTTTTAATATAATTCAAACCATCTTGGTGAGGTATGATAGTATATAGGCTGGTGCCCCCAATGAAGATAACACCTTAATCATATCAGTATAATTCCTTACATATGATCCCATGTTCATCACCAGGGGTGGTAAAAGTTGATCCAACCATGTAGCTAGAGGTTGTAGGATAAAACCCTTTGCAGAAAAAATAGGTCATCCAGATGGTTTATGTAAATGTTTATGTATCTTAAGAATTGTAAACAATATGGGGCATACTGGATATTTCACCTGTAGCCATTCACATGTTTCCTTATCAAACCATCCTGCATGAAAGCCCTGTAAAATGATAGTCAATGTCACATTGAAACCTTAGGCCATGATCACATGTACGTTGCTTATATACCATTTGATCTCCTAACTGTATTAAAATCTTCTCTGTAATCAGGATAGTTCATTACAACAATGGCACCACCTTTTTCCGCTGTGTGTATTCTTATATTAGGGTATTTTGATAATGACCTAATGGCCATCCACTCTTCCTTCATGAGATTTTGTCTGAACTTAGTTATTAAGTTGGGTTGGATTTCCTGCGATACCATACGTATATAAGTCTTAATACTAGCACTGGTTTGACTAGGTTCAAATTTGCTCTTGACCTTAAAATTACTGTCAGGATTCTTGCCAGGTTCTCCCTTCTATTCATCTTGGTACATTCCACTTCCCCTTTAAATTTTCAGCACACCCTCTCTCGGGTGCTTTGAATTTTGTTTAGTTGTCTCAGCAAGCAAGCATCCTCTAAGCTATCAAGCTTTCCTTATTACCAAATACCTAGAAGGAAGTTTCATGCTCAAATTACTACTTCATTTTTTTACAAGCCTGCAGATTTTATCCTGTGGATTTACCTATATTAAGGATTTAAGTTCGGTTTGCAGTTTAACCTTCTTTCCATTTGTTACAGACTTTTCAGCTGTTTAATTGCAGTGCTGCAGCGTCTGTATTTCAGCGTCTCCATGTCAGCCTCACAGAGTTGAGTGCTACTAATTTCCTGTGTCAGATTTCAGCCTTACTTACCTTAGAACTCTCTCCGGATTATTCTAAAGAGGAGGTACAGTAATTACAAGCATTTCTTTTTCATCTTAGGAATTACCAGACATTGCAAAACTTAATTTATCAAACATTACTACTTAGTAATATTATGAACTTTGGCTCTGCCCCTTTTTACAGCTTCAGTGTCAACTATCTGAAACATTCTGTCTGTTTCAAACCTGATTAGATAGTCTGTTGCAATATCATAATTCTTAACTTTGTATCCGAATTGCTTATTAAGCGGATCAGCATTTCCACTCCTATATATTTGGATTAAAGACACCATTGACACATTTATTCTGTTTCCTCCATAGCAGTCTATTGTCGTCATAGGTGCAACTAACAAACTAAGGGAGAATTTTTAACTAACTGTACTGCAGTTGTGATCCTGATTGTTCCTGTGATCAGATCCTTACATAATTCTAAACCCCAAAAATGGATCCAGCAGAACTCCCTCAGTTTGTATACAACCTTGCTCAAAAGGTTGATCAGATGGGCCAAGGCCTAAGAGATTTAGAAATAGAGAATCAGTCTCTGCATAAAATTATTAGAGATTCAATTGCAACAAAGGGCAACCAAATTGAGTCTACCCCAGAACCTCAAGTAGTATCATTACCAGACCCCTAAGGAGACAGGAAAAAGTATAGGCAATTTAAAAATGCCTGTCATTTACTGTTTAACTTAAAACACAAAACATATTGTACACAAAGGGTGAAGGTAATGACCATAATATCTTTTCTTAGAGGAGAGACAACAGCCTGGGCAGACACTTTTTATGAGAATGATGACCCAATTCTAGCATCACTTGATGATTTCTTTAGCAGCATGGATGAACTTTATCAGGAAACCAATCTGCAAATGACAGCAGAAGCTGCTATGTGCAGCCTAAAACAAGGCAAAAGACCTGTCGAGGAATACATAACCTACTTCAAGCAGTGTGCCACAGATTCCCAGTGGAATCCCATTGCTCTTAGGAATCAATTTAGATTGGGTCTCACAGAATCAATTAAAGATGAACTTGCATGAACAGAAATGCCAAACTCTTTGGAGTCATTAATGAAACTCAGCATTCAGATTGATAGGAGACAGAGAGAGAAGATCTGAATGATATCATACTGAACCAATCTATAAGAGTCACACAACTACTAACCAATCACCTGCTTCACCAAGATCTACTGAGGAACCCATGGAAATTAGCGTTATAAGGGGGCCTTTGACTGCTAAAGAGAGGAACCGCAGAAGAAACAAGCAATTATGCATGTACTGTGCCAGTCCCTCACACATCGTAAAGGAGTGTCCCATCCTCCAGAGGAACAAGAAAAGTAAGTCCTTATCTATATGCTCCTCCCAAACTTCAGGCATGACAACTTCTTACTGTCTTTTGTTTTTATCTTTACAGTGGGATCACAACAACTTGACCACTGAGGTCATATTGGATTCTGGAGCAAATGGCAATTTCATTGATAGCAGTTTGGTTGAAAAAAAAATAAAATACCTTTGATTTTGAAGCACAAACCATTGTTTATTAGAGTTATTGACGGTTCCACTATTAGTACTGGATTTGGATGACAACGTACGCTAAGGTTTTATCAGACTATCTATCTCGCCAGCAGGTGCTGGACTCTTTTTTGTCAAGAATAAGGACTCATCCTTGCATCCTATAATTGACTACAGAGAGTAAAACAAAATGACCATTAAGAACAGGTATCCCTTACCTCTCATACCAGAACTTATAGAGCGTTTGCATTCAGCAACATTTTATACCAAACTGGATTAACGTGGTGCATATAATTTGGTGCGTATCAGAGAGGGTGATGAATGGCTCACTGCGTTCAGGACTAGGTATGAACTATACGAATATTTGGTTATGCCATTCGGGCTATGCAATGCCCCTGCAATGTTTCAACATTTTATCAACTATGTGTTCAGAGATCTACTTGACGTCTGTATGGTGGTATACCTGGATCACATTCTCATTTTTTCCAACAATTTACAAGACCATATAAAACATATTCGTTGGGTGTTATCCAGGCTCAGAGTTCACAACCTATTCACAAAACTTCCGAGGAAGATACTTGGGAACCATCTTCCAATCTTCGGGCCCCCAGGTTGGTCTCTCTGTTTCATCGAAGACATCCGGATCGTCCTTCACCTCAAGCTGTGGGACAGCTTGCTTAAAGGGGGGGTCATGTCAGGATTCTTGCCAGGTTCTCCCTTCTATTCATCTTGGTACATTCCACTTCCCCTTTAAATTTTCAGCACACCCTCTCTCAGGTGCTTAGAATTTTGTTTAGTTGTCTCAGAAAGCAAACATCATCTAAGCTATTAAGCTTTCCTGATTACCAAATACCTGGAAGGAAGTTTCATGCTCAAATTACTACTTCATTTTTTACAAGCCTGCAGATCCTATCCTGTGGATTTACCTATATTAAGGATTTAAGCTTGGTTTGCAGTTTAACATTTGTTACAGACTTTTCAGCTGTTTGATTGCAGTGCTGCAGTGTCTGTATTTCAGCGTCTCCATGTCAGCCTCACATAGCTGAGTGCTACTGCTCTTATATTGGATTTCAGCCTTACTTACCTTAGAACTCTCTCCGGATAATTCTAAAGAGGAGGTACAGTAATTACAAGCATTTCTTTTTCATCTTCGGAATTACCGGACATTGTAAAACTTCACTTATCAAACTTTACTGCTTAGTAATATTAGGGACTTTGGCTCCGCCCCTTTTTACCACTTCAGTGTCAACTATCTGAAACATTCTGTCTGTTTCTAACCTGATCAGATAGTCTGTTGCAATATCATAATTCTTAACTTTGTATCTGAATTGCTTATTAAGCGGATCAGCATTTCCACTCCTATATATTTGAATTAAAGACACCATTGACACATTTATTCTGTTTCCTCCATAGCAGTCTATTGTCGTCATAGGTGCAACTAACAAACTAAGGGAGAATTTTTAACTAACTGTACTGCAGTTGTGATACTAATTGTTCCTGTGATCAGATCCTTACACTTACGTAGGTCTCTTTCACCTATACTTAATTAAAAATGTTCATTTAGTTTCAAATTCCGCTGAAACTTTTGAATGTCAACCCATTAGTTGAAATCATTCAGTTTAGAGAGTCTTGCAGTGAGATTAGGGTTTATGCTATATTGAATAGGTTATATTACAATTATTACAATTGCAATGTTAGTAGGTGTATGATATATAAAGGCAGGTTCGAGGGTCGATATGTGGCTTACATATGTTTAGCATACCAAATCCTTTTCAGTTAGACTACAATATTGTGTATAGCAGACAATTGCTTGTGAGTTGTAAGTGATTTGTGGATTATGTGTTATTTATATTTGTGCTGGGGTTAGTAGAGATGATTACCTTACTTTATGTGTATCTGTCGTTACTTCATGTTACTAACCTTTGTCCCAGTCTGTTTACTAATTTATTTATTAATTTATCTATAAAATTTGTTTATATTATGTTTTTGGGCATTTGAGGGGCAGTCTCTGGCAGTGTAATATGCTAGCCGGCGGGAGTGACAACCTGATTTGCCTCTGATGATGGTTTAGAAAGCTGTGACTCTTCGGTAAGTCTAGTACTATGGTATTTAAGTTCTTGCGTTAGACTGAGACTCTGGTCTGTGATTGTGTTAGTTTTGAAGATTAGTGGTATACGTATTATGGGTATGATACTGTATTATGATGGATGTGGGCAGACTCTTTCCTGGTATTCATGCCCCATATGATGCAGCGTTGCTTTTGGAGTTGAGTTTGGTGTTTCAGAATGATGCTGCATATGTTTGGGGATGTGTAATATTCTATGAGCCCTTTTCCCTGTGAGTGGTGTGCAGAAAGTGTAGCGTGTGTTGACTAATTTGCTTATTTATATGTAAGGTAGGTGTTTATACCGAATACAAGTTTATATGAATTACAAGACATCTAAGTATCCCTGAACTGTAGACACTTTATATATTGACTTTTAGATAAGTATTAAGAGATGGATTACAGTTAAAGTTGATATACTGTGTAAACACTGTGTTTTGACACTGATGTGATAATCATGCACACACTTTGCACTGTGATATCTTGATGCATAATTCAAATTGGCTGGTTGTTGTTGTGGGGATGGGGTTTGTATTTATATTTCAATTTGTTCACTATATTTTTGTCTGAGGAAGGGGTGCACTACACATTAAACGTCACAATATACCACCGTATGTGTTAAATCCATAGAGTGCTGTTTTCTACTGTGAATATATATATATCTTTAGCTGGGAGTAGGTTAAATCACTGCTGGGTGAATTTGATTTCCTAGCGACAAAAAGCATAGTGGAGGATTTTAATCTCACTTTTCACCTCCCAATAATTGTAAAACTTGTTATATATATTACCGTGCTGTCACTCAAGCAGACATATACATTGATAACCAGCCTTGCCTACTTGGATAAAGTTAACATTTAATGCTAACAGAATTGCATAATTCAGAATCAATGATGATACATTTGTAAATTATGGGATTTGGAAGTCTGGTTAACAGTTAAATGATGCTGCAGATTTGTTTTTGTTTTGGCGTCTGTTTCTAAATTTGATTTTCCCTCAGATTAGCCTCATGAACTTCAGTTAATCCTAATGAAGCATTGTTAGGGATATACCTGTCAATCTGCAGACAGAGTTGATCTGTTGCTGCTTTGATTCTGTCCTGCGCCTCAGCATGTGTCAAATTGTCTGTGCTGTAACCATCAATTGCAAGAATCACATCACCAGGACACAAGTTTGCCAAAGAAGATTTACTTCCAGGAGTTATCTGAAAAAATACAAGACAAACATGACAAATCATCCTTTAACTAAATGTCCAATTTCTTATGCTACCTCTTCACATGATTATGATGCTGCTGATTAATATTTTAATAAAAAAATACATACAATAATGCATAATATATTGTTATTTGTATATTGTATATTATTATATATAAGTTATTTATCATTATATAGGATCATAAACATAATATTACCTCTAACTCAAAATATTATTTAAAGATATTTAACAAAGTAGTATATGGAGTTATTGAACAATATAATTGTATTCTTTTATAGGTAATAATAAAAACCGCTGCATACCCCAACACTCCAATATTCTCCCATCTTGTTTAAAAAATAAAAATAAATACAGTATGGGACTTGCACAGAGCAACCATTCACATAGTTATCAACTTTAAGATGGAAAATGCTCAAGAAAGTAAGTATTCCTTCATTTCTGTGAGTAACAAAATGCGGGACTGTCCCACCAAAACTGGTTCGGTTGAGATCTACTTTACACTGTTAATCAATATATATATAACTCACAAACATTTTAGAAGACGACCATATACAGAGTACAGTGCAAAAGTTTCAGGGAGGTGTGAAAAAATGCTGTAAAAGTAAGAGAATGCTTTCAAAAACAGAATTGTTAATAATTTATTTTTATCAATGCAAAGAAAATGCAAAGTGAGTGAACAGAAGAAAAATCTAAAAGAAATTAATATTTGCTGTGACCTCCCTTTGCCTTCAAAACATCAATTCTTCTAGGTACAGTTGCACAGAATTTAAGGAACTCGGCAGGTAGATTGTTCCAAACATCTTGGAGAACTAACCACATTTCTTCTGAGGATTTAGGCAGTCTCAGTTGTTTCTGTCTCTTCATGTAATCCCAGACAAACAAATGATGTTGAGATCAGGGCTCTGTGGGGGCCATAGCATCACTTCCAGGATTCCTTGTTCTACTTTACACTGAAGACAGGTGTTAATGACTTTGGCTGTCTGTTTGGGGCCATTGTAATGCTGCAGAATAAATTTAGGGACAATTAGATGCCTTCTTGATGGTATTGCATGACGGATAAATATTTGCCTGTACTTCTCAGCATTCTGACCAAATACCCAACTCTGTTTGCAGAAATGCAGCCCCAAACCTGGAAGGATCATCCACCATGCTTCACTATTAACCGCAGAAGCTCATTCTTATATAGGCATAGATATACTGTATATTTTACAATAAATAATACTTTATACATAGAATATATATATATGTAAAAATAAAAAGAACATTTTCTTCTATGTGAAGAACATTGGAATGTGAAATATTAATAACTCACTTTGGGTTTAGTACAGTTGGTCTAACGCGGTGTCTGGTTAGCCGGCAAGTGAAAAGTGTTTTAAAAGCACGCTGCATTGAAGTCTAAGGGGTCGATTTGTTAAGCAGCGGATGTTGAATCAATGCCCCATCATTTCTAGTCCACCAGAACCGGAAGTTAAGAAGCAGCGGTCGTAAGCCTGCTGCTCCTTAACTTCTCCGCCACATTTTAGGTGGCAGACTGAAATAATCCAGATATGATTGGGATGATTGACGTCCCCTGTGCAGGTTTACCTAGAAGAATTGATTGTTTTTATGGCAATGGGTGGTTACACTAAATATTGATTTGATTTTTTCTTTAGTTAACACAATAAAATCACCTAGATTACGAGTTTTGTGCTAAACAAGGTGCGAAACTAACGCCAAAAAAGTTGCGTTATTTCACTCTCCATATTGCTGCCATTATGAGTTACTGAAAAGCCTACTTGTGCGTGCGATATGGTGGTGTTAAGTTCCATACCGCAAAAAATCCAAGGGCTGCTTTGACGTGCTCGTGCACGCTTTTCCCTATAGACATCAATGGGGAGAGAGTGCTAGAAAAAACACTAACACCTGAAGTGTGGAATGAAAAATCTCTGTAACGCAGCTCCATTGATGTCTAAGGGGAAAAAAAAATTACGTTTAAACCTAACATCCTAACATAAACCCCAAGTCTAAACACCCCTAATCTGCTGCCCCCGACATTGCCGACACCTAAATAAAGTTATTAACCCTTATTCCGCCGCTCCTCGACATCATCAACACTATAATAAAGTTATTAACCCCTATTCAGCCGTTCCCGACATCGCCGACACCTAAATAAAGTTATTAACCCCTATTACGCCGCTCCCTGACATCGTCGACACTATAATAAAGTTATTAACCCCTATTCCGCCGCTCCCCGACATTGCCTACACTATAATAAAGCTATTAACCCCTAATCCGCCACTCCCTGACATCACCGACACTATAATAAAGTTATTAACCCCTAAACCTCCACATCGCCGCCATCAAATAAACTCATTAACCCCTAAACCGCCAGCCCCCACATCACAACAACCTAAATTAAACTATATTAACCCCTAACCCTAACGTAAACCTAGCCCTAACACCCCTTAACTTTAACATAGTTAAAATAGAGCTAAATTAAATTT
>CAJPDP010148453.1:0-13130 GCA_905336975.1 Bombina variegata variegata | reverse complement strand
ATTAAAATTTAAAATATTTACCATTGAGTGATGGTAAACAGCGCACCCTTCCCCCCCCCGCATCTCATACTGTACTTAGTAGATTGATGATGAATCCGGCTTCATCCAATCGTTGCGTGCCCCATGAGCTTGAGGCCAGAGTGACGCTATGGTTGTATTAGCTTGTAATATAATAAAAGGTTAAATTGCAAATTTAAAAAGGAAGATAAAGGAAAAATAGAAAGGATCTGCAATAAAAGTGTAAAATGAACTAATTTCATTATGAACAATTGGGTATTCTTGAGGCTGCATGGGAGATGCACCTGACCTGGGGATAGCAATTGGGTATTATGGAGGCTTCATAGGAGATGCACCTGACCTGGGGATAGCAATTGGGTATTATGGAGGCTGCATGGGAGATGCACCTGACCTGGGGATAGCAATTGGGTATTCTGGGTGCTGCATACGCTATGCATCTGACCTCAGGATAGCAAGTGGTTATTTAGTAAGTTACAGGGGAAATGTAACTGACCTGCAGGATAGCAATTGGGTATTCAGATAGGTTGCAAGACATATGCACCTGACCTGGAGCATAACAATTGATTATACAAGAGACTGTGGGGAATATGCATTTGAACTGGGATAAAGAAATTGATGCAGGGGATATGCACCTGACCGCAAGAGAGCAATTGCTATACAAGAGGCTGCAGGGGATATGTACCTGACCTGCGGGTAAAAATTGGGTATTTGGAAAAACTGCGCATACAAGGGGCTTCAGGAGATATTAACCTGAACCAGGGGATAACAATTTGGTGTACATGGGGCTCCAGATGATATTTAAGTAGTTTGAGAACGGACAGCTAGACAAATAGGGGGCTACAGGGGACATGACCCTGGTATGACGGATAGCAATTATGCCTACAATAGACTGCATGGAATACGCACCTGACCTGGGGGTAGCAGTTCGGCATACAGATAGCTTTAGGGGTATTCACCTGACCTGAGGGATTTTAAAATGGGCATATATTTGGCTGCTACTTGGTCAGAGTCCTGATATTTGATTATAAAGGAGGGATCAAGAGTTATGCACCTAGCTTAAGGGTTGATCTTTAGTCATAGAGGGGGCTGCAGGGGAGATGCACTTGGTCTGAAGACTGAAGGTCGAATTACCTGGCACATGAGTGCAGCATGTGCAGTGAGCCATACATTGTGCGAACCTAGGAAAATTTAAGAACCAGATTATACGAACTCGTGTGAACCAGCTAAATCCCACCAATGGCTAAAATGCAAGTTTGTAAAACAGCTAAAAGTGAGACAGGGTAGTCTGCAGGGGCTTGGATACAGGTAGTCATAGAGGTAAAACATATATTAATATAACTGTGTTGTTATCTAAAACTGAGGAATGGGTAATAAAGGGATTATCTATATTTTTAAACAATAATAATTTAAAAGTAGATTGTCCCATTAACCAATCTTCTTTATTCTGAGTTTTCTATTTAAAAATAATGAAGTCTTGGATAAGAGTTGTCAGTTGTTGATTAAAAAAAATGTTTACATCCTCTCTCAAAGAATTTGTTCTTGGTCAAATTGGTGGTAGTGCTTTCTATTTAAATGTTTAGACTTTTGTAGTTTTTAAACTGGTAAACTCATTTAGGCAAGATTCTGTAAATGCCTCATTAACTTGGCTTATTACCCATTTGATTAGTTTATTGTCCCAGAGTGCAGCTTGCTATTCCTTGTCATTCTAATGAAACCTTATGTATTGCCACTCTATATTTATTTTCTTTCAGATTTGATACATCATGTGGGAATTACACTCTAGCCCAGGAAAAGGCAAAAACACCCCTAACACACTAGAGCTTTAATCCCTTCCATAACTGTTGGCCTCCAAGATGGATTGAGGTGAATACATATATGTTGATCTACATGCTGCTTGAGAGGAGTTCTCTTTACTGAGACCCATTTCCACCCCAGAGTGCTTACGAAGGACAGAGGGTAAGACAGGAGTTTCAGCCAGGTAGTGAAAACCTTTTCCCATGTAGAAATGTCAAAGGCCCCAAGGTTAAATGCAGATTTTCCTGCCAGTTCCCTGGTCTTCAGTGTGCTGCTCTTTGTGTGATCCAGAGCCCTCCCCAGATGGAAGGAAGACGGAAATGCCAATGCCCTGAGTTGTAGATTGCTGTTCCTTGTGAGATCCTTGGCATTATGCTTTAGACAATCCAGTGTATGCTGCTGTTTTTACTGTGTTTTTACCATCTGTATCTACAAATACATTTGTCTATTTTGCGCTTTGAATGACTTGCTGGTTCTTCTGGAATTGATTATGCTTGGACTGCCTTAGATGGTTGTGTCTACTGGAAGCAGTCTCCTGAAGCCAAGTAGTGAAAATCTTTTACCATGTGGAAATGTCACAGGCCTCCCAGGTGAAATGCAGATTGATCTGCCAGTCCCCTGTTCCAAAGTGTGTTGCTCTTTGTGTGATCCACAGCACTCCCCAAGTGAAATGCAGAAGGAAATGACAATCCTGAGTTGTAGATTAATGTTCCTTGTGAGATCCTTGGCATTGTGCTTGCACTGCCTTAGATTAACCTGTCTACTGGAATTTAAGGNNGCCCATTGGCTATTAGCGTGAACATGTACATATACGTCTTTAGAGCTCTCCAGGGTTCCTGGAGAATTTAACAGCCTTATTTACTCACCTAAGCTAAAAACAAAATGTATGCTTACCTGATAAAAAGAATATTTAAAAATAATGATGGTCCATAGTCCTCTATAACATATGGGATATATTTCCCTCCACTAAGAGGAGGTCAAGAACCCATACAGGAGCTTAAAATCCCTCTCACCTCTATTCAGTTCAATGTATAGCCAAGCAAAGAAAAGGAAACATATAGGTAGGAAAGACAAAGCAGGGTCTGTAGAGGTGTCATTAGAAGCCTTCTGCCCTTTACAAGTCCCAGAGTAGTGAACAAACAAACTAGAAGATTGTGTGGATTCTTGGCAGCTTGAAGAAAGAACTTCAAAGCTCTGACTACATCAAGATTATGCTATAGTCACTCCTTAGAGTTAGCAGGATCTGGACACAATGAAGGAACAACAATTTCATGATTGATATTTTCCTAAGAAACTACCTTAGGAAGAAAATAATATTTAACACAAAGAACAGCCTTATCCTTGTGAATAATTAGAAATGGAGAATCACAGGACAAGGCTGACAACTCAGAAACTCTCCTAGCTGAGGAGATTGCTAACAAGAAAATCACCTTCCAAGCTTGATATCAATGGAATGCATTGGTTCTAAAGGAGGACCTTGTAATACAGAAAGAACTAGATTCACATTCTAGGCTGGAGAAATAGGTCTCACAACTAGTCTAATTCTAACTAGTGAAGATCAGGAAGTTTAGCTAATTTCCTATGAAAAAGAACAGATAAGGTAGAAATTTGACCTTTTAGGGAGCTACCAGACAAACCCTTGCCAAGGCCATCCTGTAAAAAATGAAGAATTCTAGGAATTCTAAAGGAATACCAAGAAAACCGTTTGGAAGAATATCACTTAAAATATGCCTTCCAAATATTGGGATAAATCTTTCGTGTCACAGGCTTTCTGGCCTGAATTTCGATGAACGATTCTGAGAAACCTCTGTCTCAAAACTAGGTGTTAAACTTAGAGATTTGAGATCCTGATGGAATAAAGGCAGGTATTGTCTCAGAGGAAGAAGCCATGAAGGAGATAAGGACATCTGCACTAGATCCCCATACTATGTTCTGTGGGTCCAGGCTGGAGCAATTAATGCCAGACCCCTCCCCAGCCTGAAAGACTGGTGTCCATCATCACAAAAGCCCATGACGGACGAAGGAAGGATGCCCCAATGGTCAAAGAAGGAATTTGTGTCCACCATGAGAGAGATTGTCTGACAGAGAAATCTAGAGCAATTTGTTGCTCCAAATGTAGATAATTCTTTGACCACTGATTTAGCCTAGATAACTGCATCTGAAGCAGCTACCATAAGACCCACCACCTCCATGCACTGAGCTACTGATGGAAATGGAACCCATTGCAGGGAGAGACTCCCTCTGAAGTTTTATTGTACGGGATTCTGTCAGAAACAGACACATAAGGACTGAATCTATTACGACTCCTAGAAATGCTACCCTTGTGGCAGGATATAATGAGCTTTTGGGAACATTGATTCAACCGTAGTTTTGGAGAAAATACAGAAGCTTGTAAAAGTATGAGTAATAGCTAGTAACAGGGAAGGTGCTTGCACTAGAATGTTATCCAGATACGCTGCAATTGAAATGCCCTGAGCTCTGATCACTGCCAACAATGCACCCAACAACTTTGTTAAGATGCATGGAGCTGTAGCTAGATTAAACAGAAGATCAAAAAACTGGTAGTGTTTGTCTAGGTATGCAAACCTCAGAAACTCATAGTGATCCTTGTGGATAGGGTTGTGCAGATTTGCAATCATTAAGGTCTATAATAGGCATGAGTTGACCCTGTTGGATTAAGGGTAAAAGTGTGCTAATTGTTTCCATCTTGAAGGTAGGTACCTTTAGGATTTTGTTTAGGGTTTTCAAGTCTAAGATGGTTTAAAAGTCCTTTCCTTGTTAGGAGTAAAAACCATGACCTAGTTCTGAGACAGGTACAGTAACAAAGACTACAATGTCCTGAACACATTAGAAAAAAGCAGACATCTTCCCAAAGAGGATCCAGGTCTGCTGGTCAATTAGGAGGACTCTGCTTCTAAAAGAAGGAAAACTTGTTACCTCTTAAAAGACAAAATAAATAAATCCGGCTCTTTGGACTCTCTTTGCTAATGAATTCTGAAATACATAAACTTATGCATAAAGTAATACAAAGTTTATAAATCTGAACATGAAATAAGTATCAGCATGTACTATTCACATGCCTATACTAAATATTACATAGATACAGTTTGCATACACTTAACCTTTTACAAATTGAATACACTATGTACATTGCTGACAAAAAATATTCATGATCAATGATCAGTATCTGCATAATGAAACCTATGTGCATAGATATAAACTACATATATAGACATTAGCACTCGCAAGTACACTAATGTCCGGGGTGCTCAGCAATTAAAATAATAATCCAACGTAAACCAGCAGGCACTCTCCGTATTTAAGACATCAAAAGTTTTATTTCGTAATCGTGACGTTTCGGGGTTTCACCCCCGTCTTCAGACTTACATAAAATGAATTCCAACATATACAAACTTATATACCCTACTCACCCCAAGTGCATGATGTGTGGTAATTGCATCGTGTGTGCGTTTCAATGGCTGCCGCCCGGCGTGTAGCTACCATCGTCAAAGGCGCCGTATGTTTACCAGCCACTAGAGGCAAATAACACCTCGTGTATTCAGAGTAGTCACCCAGCGCATAGCATGCATCATTGAAGGCGCCGTCCGTTGCCAGGCAACCTAATAACAACAATCATAGTGATATATTACATTGTGGGCTGCAAATTACCAAGTGAATCTAAAAACTTAAAGACAAGAAATATCTAGCATAATATGTCATACTAATCACACTTAACTCAATAATCTACTCTTTACCTATATTAAAATATGGGAGCAGCGTATCATTTTAGATACATAAAATATTGATCTAGAGTACAATGACATATGTAACGATACAATAGGTACAGATTGATATTAACAGTATAGTCTCCCTATATTTTATGATGGCCATAACATATCTCCAAGCAAACTATAGCTAGTCTCATAAAAAACAATCTCATTCCATTTTAGCATTCAAACCCTTTGGGGTCAGAGTTTCTAGCTCAAATGACCATCTAGCCTCCTTTTGTAATAGGATTTTGTTTCTATCCCCTCCTCTAGGGGGTATGTGATCTATTATGATGTAGTGCAGGTCAGAGACATTATGTCTATTTTGTAGAAAGTGGCGTGCCACTGGCTGGTTCGATTCTTGTTTCTTGATGGCCGTACTGATAGCACTCCTGTGTCACATGTCTTACCTACATAAAATAAACTACATGGACAGTGTAGTAAATAGATCACATGGCTAGTAGTACAGGTCATCCTGTATTTATGATAATATTTCTTCCTACTTCTTGGGTGATGGAAAAATTGTCCTGTTAACATTCCATTACAAGTGGTACACCCGCTACATTTATAGCATCCAGGTTTGACTTCTCCTAGCCAAGTTTTAGTGGTATAGCAGTGGGTGGGATCAGTTTGTTGTAGTATATCTTTTGATGATCTACCCCGTCTGTATCCTATTCTTGGTATTCCCATCTCCTTGAAGGGAAGTGATTCTTCTGTGCTCAGTATGCTCCAATTTTCTCTTAATATTTCGTTAAACTTGTTCTTGTCCTTTTATTGAGCAGTCTGGGAGTTTCATCCCTTATAGCAGGGTGCATATAAAATGGCAGTTTACAGGGTCCTTTCCTCTCAGGGTTTGTAATGATTCGGCTCCTTCTCATCACGCTGTGGGGGCGGGACTTTGAGCATTGAGCCACGTGACCGGGTGCTCTCTTTTGCTCTGTGTGTTCCTTGCCGATCGAGACTACAGCTCTCTCTCCTTCGGCCACTCTGATATTTCCTGCATCTGCCCGGGAGGTGGTAAGTGCTCCAGTCGAACAGGGTTCATAGAGGTGCTGGTTAAAGCCTTTTCCTTTTTTTTTTCTTGGGTTCATTATCTGCTGATATGGCATCTGAATCCATACTTCTTTCCTTAGTGTTTCAAGGGAAAGAAGTTATTTGGTCCAGGCATGAATATCCACGGCGACTGGGTGGAAGGATACATTCCTTCCTCAGGACAAAAAATCTAGATCTAAGGGTCGCCAGTCTGTAAATTTTCATCCCTTTTGTACAAACAAAGGACAGTGATCCCCTGCCTCCTCCAAGTCAGACCAATCTAAGAATTCCTGGAAACCAAATCAATTTTGGAACAAGAGCAAGCAGTCCAAGAAACCCTCCACAACACGTCTGCATGAAGGGGTGGCCCCCGATCCAGGATTGGATTGTGTAGAGGGCAGACTATCCTTTTTTCAGGACTCTTGATATGGGTAAGTTCAGGGGTAAGTTCAGGACCCTTGAGTCATGGACGTTGTTTCCCAGAGGTACATGGTTTTCGATCTCACCCTCCAAGAGGCAGATTCCTGTCAAGACTTTCAACAAAGCCAGAGAAAAAGACGGCCTTTTTGAATTGCGTAGGGAAACTTGCTTCCCTGGGAGTGAAAGTCCCAGCACCCCCCTCAGAGCGGGGTCAGGGGTTTTATTCAAATCTGTTTGTCGTTCCTAAAAAGAGGAAACGTTTCAACCCCTCTTAGACTTAAAGTGTCTCAACAAATTTCTGAAGGTTCCCTCCTTCAAGATGGAAACTATCATATCCATGCTTCTGTTAGTCCAGGAAGGTCAATTCATGACGACTATAAACATGAAGGACGCATGTTCCGATCCACAAGGAACATTTCTATTTCCTGTGATTTGCCAGTTTGTAGCTCTTCCATTTGGTCTAGCTACTGCTCCAAGGATCTTTAGGAAGGTGTTGGGAGCTCTTCTTGCGGTGGCCAGAGCACAAGGAATCGCTGCGGCACCTTACCTGGATGACATTTTGGTTCAGGCTCCATCTTTTCATTTAGCAAGATCACACATGGACACACTTCTGTGTCTCCTTCGGCCCCACAGTTAGAAGATAAATCTGGGGAAAAGCTTGCTTGTCTACAATACCAGGGTGTGCTTTCTGGGAACGATCATCTATTCGGTTTCCATGCAGATCTATCTAATGGATCAACGTAGAATCAAACTTCTGTCTTCCTGCTGCTCGATGGAAGTGGTGGGACTCATGAAAGCTGCCATGGATATTATTCCTTTTGCAAGCTTCCATCAGAGACCTCTACAACTATGTATGGTCAGGCAGGGGACCGACGATCACTCTGAACTTTATCAGTTGATCGTCCTAGACCAAGCAACAAGAGATTCTCTCTCCTGGTGACTCTCTCAGGACCACCTATCTCAAGGCACGTGCTTTTTTAGATCATTTTGGGAGATTGTGACTACAGACAGCAGTCTACTAGGTTGGGGTGCAGTCTGGGGTTCCCTAAAGGTGCAGGGAACCTGGTCTCTGAAGGAGGCTTCCCTTCCCATCAACGTGGCCTCAGCTTTGTTCTGTCCGTTTTATTATATTCCAGTCGGACAACATTACATCAGTAGTCTATATCAATCATCAGGGGGGAACAAGGAGTTCCCTAGCTATGAGAGAGGTGCCGCGCATTCTTCAGTGGGCGGAATCTCACAATTGTCACATCTTGGCCATTCATATTCCAGGGGTGGACAATTAGGAGGTGGACTTCCTAAGCAGACAGACCTTCCATCCCGGGGAGTGGTCTCAATCAGGAGGTCTTCTCAGAGATTTCTCAAAGGTGGGGAGTTCTGGAGATAGATCTCATGGCCTCTCATCTCAATTCCAAACTACCCAGATACGGGTCGAGATCGAGGTACACGTCTTGGTGGACACATTAGCGGTTCCTTGGAACTTCAAACTTATTTGTTTGTTTCCTCTGATTGCGCTCCCTCCTCGCCTGATCACCCACATCAAACAAGAGTGGGCTTGTTATGATGCCAGGTTTCCATGATGCCGGGTTACCCAGTCACGTCAGTTATGACGTTGTATGTCTCGCGTCATACTTGATGCCACACACTGGTTTCGCTCGTCACTCGGTTTTCGACGTATCGTTCTCGTGTCATCTTTGGCGCTATTTTTCCTTTAAATGCCATTCAGATTCTCTTTCTCATTGCCCTAGTACGAGTTTAACTCATGAGTGTGCCTTATTCTTATTTATTGGATATCATTTTTGGCTTGTGACTCGGACCTCATTTGACCATTTTTCTGCCTGCTGATTTTTCTGTTTGTTGGCCGATTGGTTGTGACCTTGGATTTCCCTGACTAAGCTTTTGGACTCTTATTCTGTTTCCTGTTACCGTTTGATTTGACATCTGGCCTGTCGACTCTACCTTGACCTTTTCTAGTCATTTCCTGGTTTATCACTCCTGCCTCTCATCCTGGTGCTCAGCATATCCCCTCCTGGGTCCTAGCTCTACTATCCCTAAGATTTTTTGTTATCACTATACTTGACGCAGAGATAACAAGACTACCGGCCAGGATTGGTTTGATAGCGAAATATCTGAAGGATAATAACAGAATACTAGGGCCATGACTAGCCCAGAAGAGGTGGCTAAAGCTGTAACACATCAAGGTCAATTGCTTGGAGCACATGCTGCTCAATTACAACATCTTACAAGTTGGACCAAGTAATTGCCATGTTCCAAAACCTATCTCAAACCCTCACTTCAGCTGGGGTCCCCACTTCCATACCTGTGCCACCAGTAAGAGAATCTGTCTCCGCTACTGAGTCCACTTCTCTGAAATTGCCTTTGCCAGAGAAATTTGATGGTGATCCAGAGAACTGCAATCCTTCAGTGTTTTAATCTTCCTCAACTAAGGTCTCCTTTGTAATCTCTCTTCTAAAAGGCAAGGCTCTGACCTGGGTATCCCCTCTAATTGAGAAAGACGATCCAGTACTGAACAACTTTGAGAATTTACTTTCTACCATAAGGAGTGTTTTTGATATGCCTGGTAGATCAGTCACTGCTGAATTATCTATCCCGGATCTTCAACAGGATAATCGTCCAGTATCCTAATATGCAAATGACTTCCGTACCCTTGCTGCTGAGACTGGTTGGGATTATAAAGCACTAAAAGCAGCATTTAGGACGAGGTTATCTGACCNNACTAGACAATCGGCATCTAGAAAGGGTTCAAGAATGAGAGAGATCTTGAAAGTCCAGCAGAGAACCAAATAGACCCTCGTTCCTTCAACCGCCCACAGATTCCAGCTCATCTGGTGAAAGGACTGAGGAACCTATGGAAGTAGGGTCTCTTTACCTTTCTAACTCTGAGCCGCTAAGAAGACGAAACATGGGGTTATGTTTATAATGTGGACAAAAGGGTCATCTCCTACGTAGTTGTCCAGCTCGTCCAGTAAAAGACAAGGCTTAATTCAGGTGGGAGGAGCTGAATTAAGCCATACCAAGTTCTCATTCTCTTCCCAAACAATGTTTTCTGTTCCTGTTACTTTGTACTACAATGCTACTACCCTTCACTTACAAGCCATGATTGATTCAGGAGCTGCAGGAGCCTTCGTGAATGAAGACTTGGCCTTGAGGAATGGAATTCCAACTATCCTTATCCTATACGTTCCTCTCTGGGTCTCCACTATTAGTGGTCAACCCTTTGGGTACTGGCATCATCCAATATGAAACCAAACCTTCACATCTTACCGTAGGAGTGCTCCATAAAGAAATCCTGAGTTTCAAACTGGTCTCTTCTTACCAATACCCGCTAATCCTGGGTTTACCTTGGCTCAAGACTCATGATCTTCTTTTCTGTTGGTCTTCTGTCCTGGGGTGCACAGTGCACCAACCACTGTAGTCCTGTTTCTCTCAAGAGGTCTTCCTACCATATAGCCTCTGTCTCTGTACATGCAGAAATACCTGCAGAGTACACCGACTTTGCTGATGTATTCTCCAAATCCAAAGCTGAAGAATTACCTCCTCATCGGGCATTTGACTGCCCTATTGATCACCTTCCTGGAACTCCTTTACCTAAGGGTAAGATTTATCTACTGTCTGTTCCTGAGATTAAAGACCTTGAGCAATATATTTCTGAAAACCTTGAGAGGCTTTATTCGTCCATCCTCTTCACCAGAAGGGATAGGATTCTTCTTCATCTCCAAAAACGATGGAGGTTTACGCCCCTGTATCGACTATCAAGCTCTTAACAAGATTACCATCAAGAATAGCTATCCGCTACCTCTCATTCCTGTTTGACTATCTGAAAAGGTCTATAATCTTCACTAAATTGGACTTTAGGGGGCCTATAACTTTATCCATATCCATGAAGGAGATGAGTGGAAGACTGCTTTTAATACCAGGTTTGGACATTACGAGTATCTGGTGATGCCATTTGGGCTATGTGATGCCCCTGCAGTCTATTAAAAATTTGTGAATGACGTATTCAGAGACTACTTAACCAATTCGTGATCATCTATTTAGATGACATCCTAATTTTCTCTGCAACACCACAGGATCACATTAAGCATGTTGTCTGGTCCTTCAACGACTCTGAGATAATCATCTTTTTGCCAAGTTTAAGAAGTGTTCCTTTCATCAAATAAAAATCCCTTTCCTGTGATATATCATATCCAAATAAGGATTTGAGATGGATTCTGAAAGAGTTTGCAAAGGTTCCTGGGGTTTGCTAATTACTACCGAAAATTCATCAAGAACTTTGCTTCGATCTGTACTCCTCTTACCAATTTAACTCGCAAGGGTGCTTATATGAACAATTGGTCTGAGACTGCCATCCAAGCTTTCAAACTCCTAAAACAGGCCTTCTGTTCCGCTCCTGTACTCTATCATCTAAATCCTGCTGACCAGTTTATCTTAGAAGTAGATGCATCTGATGTAGGAGCTGGTGCAATCCTTTCACAGAGAGATCTTAAAACCTCCAGAATACATCCAGTAGCCTTCTTTTCTTGAAAATTCTCCCTTCCCGAACAACACTATGATGTGGGAAATAAGGAGCTGTTAGCCTTTAAAATGGCATTAGAGGAATGGTGACACTTGTTAGAGGGGACATATGTTCCTTTTGTGATCCTCACTGATCACAAAAACCTTCTTTATGTACAATCTGCTAAAAGACTCAATGCCAGGCAAGCCAGATGGACATTATTCTTCTCACATTTCAATTTTGTTTTGTCTTTTTTTTCGGGAACCAAAAATGTCAAGGCAGATGCACTATCCATACAATTCCCTTCTAAAGAAACCATGACCTCTTCCAAGACCATCATCTCTCCAGATGGAATTGTCGCTCATGTTAATGTTTCCACTCTCAAGACTCTTAGGACTACACAGCCTCAAATCCCCTCAGGTATTCAACCTCCGACCAATTATGTATCTAAGAAGCTGCGTGTCAAACTTCTTGCTTGAGCACATGACAATAAACTCTCTGGACACCCTGGAATCAAATACACCCTGGAGAGATTAAAAAGGCATGTATGGTGGCCGATGTCAAAAAATTATGCTAAAAAAATGTTTCTTCTTGTTCTGTCCGCAACTCCAACAAGACCTCCAGACAGCCACCTCCAGGTCCCATCCATCCACTGCCTATTCGCCATCTTCCTTGGACCCATTTAACAATGGACTTTATCACTGATCTGCCTGCCTCAGATGTTAATACTACAGTATGGGTAGTAGTAGACCGGTTCTCCCATATGGCTCACTTAATTTCCTTACCTGGTCTGCCTACTGCTCAGAAGTTATCCTGTCTCTTCATCCAACATATACTCCACCATCAAGGTCTCCCTATTGACATTGTCTCTGATCGGGGAACCCAGTTTGTGGCTATGTTTTGGAAAGCCTTCTGAAAACAGTTGGGAATAACAATATAACTTTCTACAGCCTTCCATAAACAAACAAATGGACTTCCTGAACGAACCAACCAGAGGTCTACCTACGACACTATGTAAATGCCTACCAAGACAATTGATCCTCTTTGTTGCCTCTGGCCGAGCTAGCCCATAACACTCAATGGAATGCCTCCCGTAAAATTATACCCGCTCAAGAAGCCCTGGGATATCTACCTCGAACCTTTCCTCTAGTGACAGTAGATTATTGAGGTTTCTACTGCTTCCCAAAGAGTACGCTTTCTCCTTAGGCACTGGTGAAACATTCGTCAGGCTTTACTCTGCTCCCTTACCAAAGCCAAAACTTTCGATGATCGGCACAGATCTGACTGTAATCATCTTCGAGTTAGCAGTAAAGTATGGCTCTCTACCCGACATTTGAAGATGAAACAACCCTCAGCCAAGCTTGGTCCACGAAATGTGGAACCACTCCGTATTTTGCAGAAAATGGGGCCTGTTTCTTTTAAATTAGCCTTGCCTTCCACCTTCTGAGTACACCCCGTTTTTCATGCTTCGCTGCTCAAACCTGCAGTGTTTTCACGGTACTCCCCTCCAGTCCATCACCCTCCTCCTCTTGTGATAGATGGTCACCAGTGTGGAGCTATAAAATAATGATTAGAATAAAATA
>CAJPDP010148193.1:0-11696 GCA_905336975.1 Bombina variegata variegata | reverse complement strand
GAAAAGAGTAGAGAAGTAGTGTTGCTGATTCTCTGTCTTAATGGGACAGGGGCATGTGCACACACACATCACTAACAGCCTTTAAAGGGACAACTTGCATCACACGCATACAGTCTTAAAGAGAGCAATGCATTTGCACGCAACACTCACAGACTTACAGGGATGCGCTGTTTTAATGGGACCAGGGCACGTGTACACACACACAGAATACTCACAGCCTTTGAAGGGACAACTTGCATGACACAGTCTTAAAGGAACAGCTCACACCATGCACACACAGTGCAGCCTTAAAGGGATAGTAAACACAAATTTTTTTTATATATTAAAAAGAAAGATAATCCCTTTATTTACCTTTTCCCAGTTTTGCTTAAACAGCACTGTTATAGAAATATACTTTTTGACTCTGTAATTACTTTGTATCTAAGCTTCTGCTGACTGCCTCCTTATCTCAGATCTTTGGACAGACTTGCATTTTAGGCAATTAGTGCTGACTCTTAAATAACTTCACGTGCATGAGCACAGTGTTATCTATATGAAACACATGAACTAATGCCCTCTAGCCGTGAAAAACTGTCAAATGCAGAGGCGGCCTTCAAGGGTTTAGAAATTAGCATATGAGCCTACCTAGTAAATTAGAACGGTGTTTAAAATAACATGCCCTATATGAATCATGAAAGTTTAATTTGGACTTTACTATCCATTTAAATTGCAGCTTGGCTACTGCTCACACAGTCTTAAAGGGGCAGGCACACACACCCTTAAGTAAATAACAGTATGCATCTGCATGCAACATAGCCTTAAAGGGATGCTCTGTATTAAAGGGGCAGGGGCACATACACACACATAGCACTCACAGCCTTTAAAGGACAACTTACACCCGACGTACACAGGCTTTAAAGGACAATTTACACCACACGCACACAGCCTTTAAAGGAACAGCTCACGTCATGCACCCACACATTGCAGCCTTGAAGGGCAACTCACCACCTGCTTACACAGTTTTAAATGGACAGCCGCACACAACTTTTAGTGGGTTAACCCACACACCATGCACGGTCTTTAAGAGACAGGCACACAGGCTTTTAACCACACCCAAATGCACAAAGCCTTAAAGGGGCACTCAGTATTTAAAGGGGGAGCTCACACTCACATAGTTTTAATGGTACAGGTGCACAAATACAGCACACACGGCATTAAAGGCACAGATCATATGAAGCTTGCACAGTCTAAAGGCATGGACACACTCACAAAATGCCCACAGCCATAAAGCACACCCAAATGTAGTCTTACATGGACAGATCACAGCATGCACAAACACATACTGTGCACTTAGCACAGACAGCCTTGAAGGGACATCTCACACCACCTGCACATTGTCTTAATGCTGCAGACACACACAGTGCACGCATCCTTAAAGGAACAGCTCACGTGCACACAAACTTAAAAGGGCTGGCACACTCACACACTACACACAAGCACACACAAAACATATGGACCAAATACAGCACACATAAACAAACACATCAACACATCCATAAAGGGACAGCTCATCCTTCAAATCTTAAAACTACAGTCTCACATACACACAGTCTTAAAAATCCACACCACATGCTTTCTGTCTTAAATGTACAATCATATATAAAAACACAACACACAGCCTTTAACCCTTTCCCATCAGGACATATTTGTCTACATCTGAACTGTAAACAAATAAGTAAAATTGAAATCACACAATTGTTCATGCGATCATGTTATTTCAATTATGGGATCTGGGGAAGTGCCTATGATGCAATGCACACCCTCCAGCCCACAGTACCATTTACAAAGTGTCTATGGCTTCAGGACAGTCAAACGGCTAGGACGTTCTATGCTGTCCTAGTGGTGCTAAGGCCTAGCACTGTTAGGACGGCATGGAACATCCTAAGAGCGGGAAAGGGTTAAAGGGACAGATCAATTACATGCATACCAAACATAGACATAGACGGCAGGTCACAGTATGCAGGAAAGCATGCACAACACACACACACACATAGAGGAACAGCACAATTTGCTTTAGGTTGACATGAACACTTTTATTGCACAAAACATATCAAATGATGCACGTTTTATTCATTTAAATTATACTGCAACAGAGAAGAAGGAGACAGCGCACGTCCGATTCAAGGTAGAGGTATTTTATTTCAAATGGCACACACTAGTAATAAACTTACTAGAAGGAAGAATAAAAACAGCAAAAAGCAGCAATACTGTAACACACTTCTCCACAACAAGCAAATTGCATCAGGAGAAACAGGAAGGCGTCCACATCGAAACAGTTTTCAAAAGTTCCCGGCAATGAAGATGATAGTCTAGCCGTCAGGATACGTCATCAGACGACCTTCCACCTTATTCTACGGATGCTCAGAACAGCCAAAAAGCCTCAACGCGTTTCGCCGGTGACACCCCAGCTTTTTCAAGAGTAATGGGCTGTAGTCTGTATGCTTCCTTATAAACCCATTCGCAAGGTTCCGATTGGTCTCCAGAAGTCACACATGCGAATTGACAATAAAGTGAGTAAACGGACAAATACTAATTAATGTGGCATATTAAAAAGTAGTAATCAAACATTAAATTGATACAGTAATAGAATATTTTGGTACGTAAGAAAATTCATATTTCATAATAAATTAATACACAAAATTTAAAAGCATCAAAATTGATAAAGGAAATAAATGGGTAAAAAACAACTTGATAAAAGACCATCTTATAAATTCATGAAAACTTCATACAGTATTACAAAAACATTTATGATAAAAAAGCGGTTAAAAAGTAATTAAAAAGTTTATAATTAAATTAAGACAAAGTCTACAGACAACTATTATAGAAATGCTTGGACATCAAGATTAATGTTTAAACCGAGTGGAGCCAGGCTTCTCAACCTGTATATCCACTCGGTTTCTTTTCTCCTTAAATGTAATAGCCTGTTGGTAGTTCCAGGGGGTACCCAGTCAATAATTTGTACATTCAAGCCCCTGGTATCGCTACCATGTACCGTAGTAAAATGTACTGGTACACTATGTTTATCAAACTTGATTTTAATGTTATAAAGATGTTCGCTGAACCTTTTGGACGTCTTTCTTTTGGTGCGACCAATATAAATGTGGTCACACTTGCAGGAAAGGAGATAAACAGTATATGTTGTTTGGCAGTTGCACCTATATTTCATACTAAAAGTCTCAGATCCATTATAATTAAAGGAGAGGTCCCCTCTCTTGACAAATGGGCACATAGGACATGTAGATATTTCTTCCTTGTTTTCCCTTAATTTGCTGGGTGCTAGCTGATTTTTAAGGTTCTTATTCTTCTTGAATGTAATGGTTGGTCTATCACCTAATATATTGCCTAGAATGGGATCGGATTTTAGAATACCCCAATGTTTATTTAAGACCTTACTAATTACAGGGGCCCCTTCATTAAAACCAGTTATAAAGCGTATTGTATTCATATTGCCTTTGGGATCTATGGTATTATCAAGATTAATCGGAATATGTTTCTTATTTTTAGCTAGAAGTTTTTTCCTATCACAGTCAGCAGCCTTAATTTTAGCTTTATTTAGGATATCCATATTGTAGCCTTTCTTGATAAATTTCTCTTCTAGTATGCTGGTTTCTTTCTCAAAATCCTCAGGGTTAGTGCAATTCTGTTTAATACGGATGTACTGACTTAGTGGAATGTTATTTTTCCAGCTCTTTAAATGAGCACTACTCACATGAACAAAACTATTTTTGTCCTCTGCCTTTCTGAAATTCCGGACAGATACCTTATTGTTTCTTTCATCTACAAAAAGTATAATATCAAGAAATTCAATACTCCTGCTAGAGTTGTTACCAGTAAACTGTAAATTATAATTATTCTTATTAATATATTCAGTAAAATTTACTAAAGATTCCTCAGACCCTTTCCATAGAACTATTACGTCATCTATGTATCTAAAGTATTCCAACATATTATTTTTATATGGATTGTTATTCCAGATAAAACACTTTTCAAAATTATCCATAAAAAGATTCGCGTACGATGGGGCAAAAGTCGTCCCCATCACCGTCCCTTTTAATTGTAAATAAAATTTTCCCAAAAACTCAAAATAATTATGGGATAATATAAAAGAAATAGAATCCAATAAAAATGTGAGATGGATTTCTGGAATATCATATCCAAGAAATGCTTCCCTGACAGCCTCTAGTCCCTTGTTATGAGGAATAACAGTATATAATGATGACACATCGAACGTTGCCCACCTTAAATCATCTTCCCAAGTCCGTCCCTCAAAGATTCTAATTGTCTCAGCGGTATCCTTGAGATATGCCTTAGTTTTTACTACCAATGGCTGCAAAAAATGATCCACATATTTGGACAAATTATGGCACAAGGAACCAATGCCCGAGATGATGGGACGTCCTGATTCATTTAACTTATACTTGCTATGGGCTCATCTTATGTGTCTAAGCTTCCTCTTGTAATTTTTTTTCCTGTCAACCTAAAGCAAATGGCTATGTTTAACTAAGAAATTAGACACTAACAGAGCCAGGCTGCCAATAACAGAACCAGGCTGCCAACTAACAGAGCCAGACTGCGCCAGTCTGGCAATCACATGGTGGATCCAGTGTTGGACACTGGAAGGAGTCTCAGTGGAAGCTGGAGGTGGGTCACTGGAAGCGGTGGCTAAGCGGCCTTGCAGTAAGCCGGATGGTGTTGTTTGATGGTGGGGGGGGTGTGGGGGTCAATTTCAGCAGGGGTGGGGGCGGATCTGGCAAGGCATGGGTGACAGGATGGCTGGGAAAGGCTTTGTTTATTATGAAAGTGTTATGGGCACTTGATGGGGAAGGGGAGAGGGGGTGCAGTGTCTCCCCCTTTGGGATATAGGGACATCTGGTTCAAATGGGGTTAGGGTTTGGTATTGTTAGGGAAGGGGTTAGTAGGTGGAAGGGGCTTGGAGTGTGGGGCTGCTGCTTCAGCCATATGAGGATTTGATTACTAAGCTAGCCCTTAGCAGTGTGACTCCCCCCCAATTAACTTATGGCCAACCCCTTATTGATGTCTGGGGCCTGGGGGAGGATTTCCTATCTGTGGGTAATGGGGGGAGGTATAAATTAGGTACAAGGAGTAATATTTGTAGTGTAGGTGAATATAGGCATTAGTGGGTCTGAGGGGGGGGGCACATGGTGTGGTCCTGGGCTGGGGTAGCAGGCTGGTGTGAGAGCCTCCTGGGTGCTGTGGTGGTGGGGGGTCCATTGTGATCCCTCATAGGTTTAGTGGTATTTTGGGGGGTTGTTATTACGCCCCCTGCAGTAAAAAAAAAAAGAGTGCAGGGGTTGGATAGTGGAGAACTAGGATGGGGGATTTTTGCCAAGTAGTCAAGGGGAGCTGGGGGAGGAGGCGCTGGTGCAGGAGTGGGAGTTTGTGATGTCTGTGATGGTTTTCTTTTTTGATAGTGGAACAAGGAGCTACTGCAGGCTGCTCCGATGAGGCTGATGGAGGTTTGGAATGCTCAACACATGCACGGGACCATGACGGTGACTCCATTGTCCTGGAGGGCATCTTCAGCGACTTTGAGGATGAGGAGGGGGTCCAGTTATATCTGCTGGACCGGTGACGGCTGGCCAGGTGGGTGAGCTTGATGCTTTTGCGCATCTTTTGTGTTGCTTATCCCCTCATTTGCAGAAGAGGGGGGACAACAGATTGGGAGGTTGGGTAGGAATGAGGCTACTGGTATGGGAGGGATGAGTGGGAATAGGGCAGAGAGGGGAAGCTTGGGTTTTATGGGGTCTTGTCAGGGTAGAAAAGAAAAAAGGAAATTCCAGACCAGCTCCTCCTCTCACTCTTTATTCCAGGTTAAAACGTTAAACAGCACAAACGTATTGACTATGTCAAAGCACCTACAGGCATGTATTAAAACACAGGTTATGACAGGTACCCCCTCACATCTTACGCATTTCAGAGGTGTCCGTAATCATACATGAATCACTATGATTACGGACACCTCCGAAACGCCTCAGATGTAAGGGGGTACCTGACATAACCTGTGTTTTAATACATGCCTGTAGGTGCTTTGACATAGTCAATACTTTTGTGCTGTTTAACGTTATAACCTGGAATAAAGAGTGAGAGGAGGAGCTGGTCTGGAATTTCCTTTTTTCTTTTCTGCTGTAACATGACCGTTCCATAGGGCTCTCCTAACACACTCACAGTGGGATCTCTCTGACCGGTAACCCGGAGTCTGAACCGGAAGGACAAACCCAGCAACAGTGGGACAGTGGCAGTGAAGCAGGGAGCTGCTCTCTAGACAGGAGCATCATCTTGAGTAAGTCCGCTTTACGATTTCCTATATACTGCATTGTGTTTACATGCTGTGTCTCTGAGCTGATTTTTTGCTGAAAATTAGTGTTTGTCTGGGGAGGACTGTGTTTCTTACGGCTACGGTCTTATACAAAGGAGTGACTTGCTTTTTTCCCTAAGATGAGTGCAGGGGCTATTTTATGTGACTTTGGTATTTATCTCTGGGTCTGGAGGAGCTATTTGCACAGGGATATGAGGAACTAACATTTCCCAGCTTATGAACTTAATTATAGAGTTAATTAACTCTTCTATACAGCACAATCTCTGATACATTGAGCAATCAATTATAATATTGAGTCGCACCCATAATCAGGCATTGTAAACAACACACACTGTGATTTCAACGGCATCCTTATACTCCCTGACACAATAAGAACCAACATGGAGGAAGGAGAAGAAATGACTGTTACATTTTACTCTCTTGAACAAACGACAGACAGAGAACAAGATAATCTTGAATACGAACAAATTTTTTCTACTAGCAGGACCCAGTAAGCACTGGGGGACCTGTTCTTTGAGATGGAATGTTTAAAAATTAAGGAAACAAGAAACAAATTAGACAAATGGACTCTAGAAAGATATTTAAATCTTAAAATGATCCCCAGGGGGTTACCCCTAAATAAATTTCCAACCTTTGAAGTCAGTGATGAGGACTTCATACAGAAGTGGAATGAGATATTAATAGAGTGTTCTCTAAGACTTCTTGTGTTGATTGTGAAGTATAAAACAGCAGAAAAGTAGCAGGACTACTATGAGATGGATGTAATCCTGAAAGATATGGTGGAGGATACAAAGAAAGAGATCATTGCAGTCAAACATTCGAAATTCCTCAGAGACAATGATGATTATAAAAATAACCGAGTATTTATATGGAACAGAAAGGACAGATCAGCCCAATACAGGATTGGAAGAGGAAGAATGAGGAGAAACAGATCAAGAGCTAGGTCCCAACAAAGATGGTCACAGAACAAGGAAGGAGACAACCCTGAGAAAGAAGATAAGAAGAGAGTGGGTTTTTCTGATCCACCAAGGGAACTCCGTGAGGAAGAAATGAACTATTCCAAACAAAGAGGGACTGATAATAATTTGAATATAAAGATATGTGTGCAGTTAGCAGCCATTCATCTATTCTAAAAACCAATTGCACTAGTAGAAACATAAATCAAGATCAATCTAGCCAAGCGAATAGGGGTTACAATGGCAATTATGCACAGGGTCATACAGGGACAGTCCCCAAAATACAGACCCAACAACATAAGAGACAGGGTAATAAAATTGACCCGGCCGCCAAATATAATAGTAAAAGATGGGATAATATAGATCAAGAAAGAGATGAAGAAAGTAGAGATAACACAGAGGACAGAGAGAATCAGACCAGTATGCAACAGGTTTTTCACGTACCCCCAGGAAAAACAGAAGGGGGGGGGGTCAGAAAAAGAGCAGAGAGGGAGAGATCGCTATCGATTACGTCCTTACAAAACAAACAATTAGAGAAAGAAATAGTGGTTACCTCGAAGGGAGAAACCATATATATAGTTGGCAATGTTATAAATATTTCAGGTACTGATCTTACACCTTCACAATATGAGGTGTTGAATTATGGTTTAGGGTTTGCACCTTCTTGTAAATTTAACATCTTTGACACTCTTATAGATGTAAACAGACTCATCAGAACTCTAACACTTAGGAGACACTTTGACACAGAGATGGGTGAATCACCAAGTAGGGTCAGTATAGCCAGTGGAGCTAGTGAGATGAATAAACTTGATAAAGTTGATTTTAGCAAACTTTGTATAATTAAAGATCTGAATGAACTATTAAAGGAATCCTGTGACACAGAAGTAGACACAAATGAGTGTTTGTGAGAGCACACTAATAACATCACTGGGTCCATTAGGAATAAATCCACTTTTTACCCCATTCAAAGTAGGGGTACAGTCTTGGAAATATTTCAAGCCTCAGTGGAGAGAGATCTTGTCAAATTACATGCAGAAATAGACAAGACTGTCCCTAACTTGAATGAGGTACAAAAACAGGCACTACAAGAGCTAAAAGACAATAGAGAATTGGCAGTCAGAAAATCAGACAAGGGGGGAAGTACAGTGGTGATGTCAAGAGGGGAATATATAAGAGAGGCAAAGCGCCAATTACATGATCCTAATAACTATGAGCTACTTCCATCAGATCCTACCAGACGTATTTTGGGACTTATTAAGTCCCTTATAGATGATGGAGTAGAAAATGGGTATTTGGACATAGCAACAGCTGAATTCCTGTATAAAACACATCCGCAAATTCAAACATTCCACTTCTTCCCCAAAGTCCACAAGACCTTGGAAAATATCAGTGGGAGACCAATTGTGTTGGGTATAGGCTCCATATTGGAGCCTCTATCTGAGTGGGTGGATCAGATCCTACAACTCATTGTGAAAACACTGTGGAGTCACCTACAGGACACAAAACATCTACTTAATATATGCACAGACCTGGAGTGGAAAAAGGAGTATGTATGGGTGACTATAGATGTAGTCTCCCTCTACTCCCGTATACCCCATGTCTATGGATTAGAGGCAATAGAGTTCTTTCTCAAAAGAAACACTAATTATTCAAGTGAACAGATAGCCTATGTCACTGGCATAGTCAAATTCTAGCTCGAACATAACTATTTTGAGTTCCAGGGTGATTTCTATATCCAGAGATGTGGGACCGCGATGGGGGCAAAGTTTGCCCCCTCGTATGCCAACCTGTTTTTAGGTTGGTGGGAAGAGTCCCACATCTTTGGAGATAGAAACACATATAGGGATAGGATAATATTCTTTCGTAGGCTCATAGATGACCTGATCCTTATATGGAATGGACCTAAAGAGGAAATATTTTAAATTGCAACGAGATTGGTCTGACCTTCACCATGGAGTGCGATCCAGAGAGTATAAATTACCTGGACATCCCACTCCATGAGGATTTGGAGGAGGGTCATATACATACAAAAGTATACAGGAAACCGATAGCCAAAAACAACTTATTACATGCGAGGAGCAATCACCCTAAACACATCTCAATGGCTATAGCCCAAGGACAATTCCTCAGAATGAAGAGGAATTGTTCAAAAGATGAAGATTATAAACAGGAGTGTAATATTCTATCATCACAACTTAAAAAGCAGAGGTTATCCCAGATCTGTAATTAAAAAAAACAAACAACAAGTAGATAGAGTGAAGAGAGATGGTTTGTTAGCTACTAAAAAAGCCAGGGAAAACAAAACTGGTAACATACATTTCATTACTAACCATAGTAATCAGTATACAAAAATATGTGACATAGTCAAAAAGAACTTGGCTATCCTGAGAGCGGATGAGAAACTGAAACCCATAATAGAAAAGGGCTGTAATTTCTCTTATACCAGGAGTATGACCATAGGTAACATACTCTCACCTACAAAGATACCAAGTCAGACACAAAGAAGCTCATGGCTGATACATAAGGGTACATACAAATGCAATAGCCCATTATGTAAAGCATGTGATACAGTCAAAGTAACACAATTCTTTGAGTCATACACCACAGGGCAAAGGTTTGAAACGTCCCAATGTATAAATTGCTCAATGGGCTATATAATATATCTGATATCATGTATATACTGCAAACGTCAATAGGTGGGGCTCACTACAAGAGAGGTGAGATCGCGTATAAGAGAGCATCTCAGTAACATTAGGTGCGGTAAAGAATGTTCAGCACTAGCATACCATTTTATACATGTACACAAGAAAGACACTTCATCTTTTAACTGGCAAGCAATTGAACATGTCAGACAACCACAAAGAGGAGGGGATAGAGAGAAGCTCCTTTACAAAAGAGAAGCATTCTGGATATTCAAACTGGGAACAAGAACACCCGGTGGGTTTAATTCAGAATGGGATCTCATTAATCACTGGGAGAAATAAACCTATAACCCAGCAACTGTTCTTCCTTTTCTCTAATATAATATATACAAAATCTAAAATAAAAAATAAAATTTAAAATCTCAAAACCAGATATAAATTTCCCATCGAAGATGTACCATAATATCATAATATCATAAGATGTATAATAAGGCAAAATGCACAACTATATAAGTCTAAAATCTTACTAATGTTTGTCCCTCTAAATATTGTTTAGATATTCAAATTGGGTTTAAAATTTATCTTAAAATTTATTTAAAATTTATCTTAACATTCCCAAAAAGTTACTCTGAACACACTATGGCCAAGAGAGGATTAAGTGATGCTTCCACTGTTGCTATAATGAATTAAATAGGGCTTTATAAATTAAGCACAACCTTGAGGATAAGGAATAGTAAATAAAATAGATTATGTTGTTATAGATTAGGCTGTTCATAAGGAGAACATAAGATTTACCCTTTAAAGCTAAGTATATTCCATCAATAGCGTATCTGCTAAAAAGTTTAAAATTTGTTAAAACATCGTATCACAAAGTTCAAAATATAATATATTTTAAATTAAAAACAGAGAAAAAATGGATTTATTAATGGGAGATATATAAATGTAATGGTCATCGATTAATATACATAGACTTAATATGCTTTAAATGGATATAAAATGCTTAAATTTGGGCAGCTAAGCATATTGGGATGAATCCCTATAATGCGAGTGCAAAACACTGAAGTCTGGGTAGCTAAGGCAACTTAGGGTTAAATCCCGTTAATGCGAGTCTATAACAATAGAGGAATGTTCCCTTTAAAGC
Organism: Bombina variegata variegata; assembly: GCA_905336975.1. Classification (NCBI taxonomy): domain Eukaryota; kingdom Metazoa; phylum Chordata; class Amphibia; order Anura; family Bombinatoridae; genus Bombina; species Bombina variegata. The sequence continues at coordinate 581 of CAJPDP010148193.1, read as the reverse complement.
AAATGCATATATAATATACGAATTTAAATAGTGACTCAAAAATAGGCCAATCGCACAAGAGAATGCCATATATAACTAGCTCTTATCAAATAAGCCCAGAGGAGTTTGCCGGTATAGGGGTTAACCAATCATATGCAGAGGGGTGTGTAGGGTGTCATCCAATCACAGACACAGGAACAAGTATAAAAATAGAAGGGTATCTCACACAACTATCTATGATTACGGACACCTCCGAAACGCGTCAGATGTGAGGGGGTACCTGTCATAACCTGTGTTTTAATACATGCCTGTAGGTGCTTTGACATAGTCAATACTTTTGTGCTGTTTAACGTTTTAACCTGGAATAAAGAGTGAGAGGAGGAGCTGGTCTGGAATTTCCTTTTTTTCTTTTCTTCTGTTACAACTGATAGCACAGATAACCAGAGCTCTGAGGTTGCGATAATACGAAGTGCATCAAATTCAATTGTGCTATTTTTGACACTTGCAAACACCCGCGATAAACCCCTTATTGTCACGAGAGACCAGCACTCTATACCGTTGTTGTTTAACTGGGATCATTTCAATGAGCAAAACGAATGGTG
>CAJPDP010148131.1:0-10947 GCA_905336975.1 Bombina variegata variegata | reverse complement strand
TCAGTAGTTATGAGTTTCTACACTACAACGCTGTAGCATAAAACTCATAACTAAATTCTAAAAAGTACACTAACACCCATAAACTACCTATTAACCCCTAAACCGAGGCCCTCCCGCATCGCAAACACTTAAATAAAAATATTAACCCCTAATCTGCCACTCCGGACATCGATGCCACTATAATAAACATATTAACCCCTAACCTGCTGCACTCCCGCATCGCAAACACCAGTTAAATATTATTAACCCCTAATCTGCTGTCCCTAACATCGCCACCACCTATCTACATTTATTAACCCCTAATCTGCCGCCTCCAATGTCGCTGCCACTTTATTAAATTTGTTAACCCCTAAATCTAAGTCTAACCCTAACCCCCCCAAACTTAAATATAATTAAAATAAATCTAAATAAAACTTACTATCATTACCTAAATAACTCCTATTTAAAACCAAATACTTACCTATAAAATAAACCCTAAACTAGCTACAATATAACTAATAGTCACATTGTAGCTAGCTAAGGGTTTATTTTTATTTATTTTTTGTTTCAAAAGAGCTTTATTGAAAAATATAAAGACAATACAATATATCATTAAGACAATATAACTTAGTCCTTTACAAATATGCACTGTCCATATTGCGTAGTGTGAGATCCAAGATTTCGGGTCTCGTTGGCATAGAATAAGCTCTGTCTTTTTGGGGGGGTTCCCCCCCCCCTTATATTTTTTTGATAAAAACTTGTTATATTTAAGTGTATAGTAATATAAACAAGCAAACAAACAAAATAAAGAATACAAATAAATATAACATAATATAACATAACATAACATAACATAAATTAACCTTGCACAGCTATACATGAAATATTGTTTGATTCTGGAGAAATCCATTAATACAGCCCAATGAAAGTCACCCAGACCAGCATAAATCTTGTTTCATATCCCCCTAAATTCGTTAGTTATGGGATCTCTCAATCAAGTGTTCCAGACCTTTCCTCCCCTCTTTCCCTAATGGTTTTCTCGTAGAACATAATGTAAGGTTCCCATTCTGCAATAAACTGGTTTTCATTATCTAATATATTTGCTATGATTGTCTTTCTATGGTAATGGTATTCTAATTTACGTAAGATATATACAAAGGGAGGAGGGTCTGATTTCCAATTTTTGGCTATACCCAATCTAGTTATGGTATAAATCAATTCTACTAACTTACGATGCTGTTCTAATATTCCTTCATTTGGAAAGTGGAGAAGAACATGCTCAGGTTTAAGGGTTATGTCTCTTGTGAGAAGTTTACTTAGAAATCTTTTGGTTTCTTCCCATATGCCCCTAATTTTAGGGCAACTCCACCACATGTGAAGGTAGGTGCCTACCTCTCTACATCCCCTGTAGCAGCGATTGCTTTCTGCCTCTGGAGTATTATGAAACCTTGTTGGTTATATATTCCACTTGTAAGCTACTTTCTTATAATTTTCCTTTAGGGCTGCGTTCACTGAGAATGCCATACCTCTATGAAGGTTTACTTCCCATTGCTCAACTGGCCAGCTATTGTTTAATTCCCTTTCCCATTTAATCATGAAGGCTGCTTTATCAACTTTGCTAGTGGTATTAAATATTAAGTAAAGCTTGGAAATTGTACTTTTTATATTATGCTTGAATAAGCAGATCCCCTCGAACAAGGAATCTGGACCGCCCAAGTCTCCTCCCATCACCTCGCTTATTCTCGATAGTAGTTGCGTATAATGGAACCACTGATACCCTCTTGCATCATCTAGATTTATGTAATGTTCATAATAAATAGGTTTATTAAGAATTAAAACGTCTGCTATTCTGTACAGGCCTTTGTTTGACCATTTTGATACTACTGCTTCCTCCATTGGTGATCCTAAGATTATTAGTGGAGTTAGCTTAGATTGTCGATTAAGTAAAGCAAACTTGTGAGTAAGCGTGTCCCATAGTTGTATAGTATGCTCTATGGCTATAAAACTGTCCTTTCTATGTGGTCTCTCTTTTTTAGGCGCCCATAAGATTTTGTCTATCTGGTCAGTACCTATAAGATTGGCTTCTAGCTGGACCCATTGTTTCTCTTCTATAGGTTTACCCCAGTGTAGAGTTTGAGCCATACGGGCAGCATAGTAGTATGATATCATGTTTGGGACTCCAATCCCTCCCTCCCACCGAGATCTGGACAATACTTGTTTATTTATGCGTGCTCTTTTGCCCTGCCATATAAAATGTAACATATCTTTCTGGATCTTCCGCAACTCCACTATTGGTACTGTTAGTGGCATAGATCAAAACAAATACAGGATTTTGGGTAAGACTGTTATCTTGGTTGTGACAATTCTGCCAATAATGATATTTTAAGCCTTGTCCACTTGTGCATTAATTTTCTAATATGATTAAACATTGTAGTATAGTTTTCTTTATATAAATTATGTGATCTAGCCGTCAAATTAATTCCTAGGTATCTTAGTGTTTTTTGGGCCATTCTGAGCTGAAACGCATTGCCTTTAATGATCTACCTGCACTAGAAACCACCGGAAGGTCGAACGTCATCCCCGCATGTGTGGGCGTGCATAGGACAAGCATGGATCATTTCGGTGTCTCGTAAGTATACAGAAACATAGAACAAAGGGGAACTACCTCATACAGGATAAACAAGCACGGCATACAAATACACAGAACGAGGAGTATTGACCTCATACAGCTTGACAACAAAAGCAGAGGAGCGTTTGAATTTCACAATCCATCTGGAGTTTAAAAACAAAAAGGTACCTCTACGAACAGTTAAACACTTTTATTAACAATACTGTGATATATCACACTTCTTAACCAACGGAACATTTACTGCCAACCATTTGGGAATCCATATAAAGTTGTCTACCTACTTTGAAAATGTACAAAGACATTTTTCAAAATAAGGTTGAATGCTTACACCTGTATTCACAGACTAAATGCAACTATTTGTTATAAATATATGTTACATATTGATATATTTCTTTAGGATCAATTTATAAAGTTGTTCAGGTTTTAATGATTAAGAGGGATCTTTAGATCCACACATATTTATGTATGTTTATATTTGAAATAGGAATATTTATTGGTACCAATAAACTTAGAGGTTTAATATTAGTAATTTCAGCTGTTTACTAATTTTATTAATTTATGAGAAAATAGAGTTTTCTTAACACTATAGTGATATTATATATTTAGTTTTTTGTTTTTTATGCTAATAAACCTATTTATATTTTTAAAGAGTTTATAGTAGTGGATTCAATTTTCAACTAAAACTGTCAATATGATGAACGAAAATTAAAATTAATCATTTTTTGCCATTTACTTAGTTCTTAAGCCATTGTTTTTTACATAGGCGCTTACATATATCATTCTCTTTTGTATCCCTGCTATATCAACACTATCTCTAATTTTAGTCGCCAGTGGCTCTATACTGAGGGCGAAGAGGAGTGGTGACAGTGGTCACCCCGTCTTGTTCCATTATGAATTTGTATGTATTTAGACTGATATCCTGCCACTCTTATAAATGCTTCTGGGTTTGAGTATAGTTTCGATATTGCTGTATGGAAGGGACCCACTATGCCTACTTTATTTAGGATGGTATGTAAATAGCTCCAGTTGATCCTATCAAATGCCTTCTCTGCATCCAGGGCCAGGAACACAGAAGGCACAGATTTATTTTGCATGTAGTTCAAGAGATCTATTATTTTACGGGTATTGTCTGGGGCTTCTCTTAGCTTAATAAACCCTACTTGGTCTGTATGCACTAACTTTGTGATGATTAAATTTAATCAATTTGCCAGTATCTTGGTAAATAGTTTAATATCCTGGTTAATAAGTGATATGGGTCTATAGTTTTGACAATATTGGGGACATTTGTCAGGTTTAGGTACTACTGAAATACGTGCTAGGAGCATATCTGAGGGTATGTCATGACCTTGCATAATTAAGTTGAACAACTTGACTAGTTGTGGTATAAGAATCGGTTGGAGATCCTTGTAAAAGGATCCCGGAAAGCCATCTGGTCCTGGAGTTTTATTTCTCTTAAGTTCTTTAATTGCTGAACAATCTTCCTGGGGGGATATTGGATCATTCAATAGGTCTCTATCTTTATTTGATATGATTGGTAACCGAGATTTGTCTAAGAATTTATCAACTTGGTCTCGCTCATCTGTAGAGGGGGTAACGTTATATAGTGCGCTATAAAAATCTGCAAATGAGTTAGCTATCTTTAGGGGTCATTAGTACTTGAACCATCAGTTTGTTGTATTTGTGGGATTGAAGAATGTAGGGTAATTTCTTTCAGCTTATTTGCCAATATTTTGTCAGGCTTGTTGCCATATAAATAATATTGTGTGTCTATAAGTTTGATGGCATGTATCGCTTCTTTATCTAGTAACTGGTTTAGTTCTTTATTTTCTATGGATTTCTTAGGGTTTTGTATGGAGTCCTTGCGTAAGAGGGCAATTTCCCCCCTTAATTCTGTTATTCTAGCTTTATCTTGTTTTTTTAATTTATTAGACTCCAATATTAAGATACCTCTCCATGTAGCTTGAGAGCACCCCAAGTGTAGATTGGGTTTCGGGTAGAATCCTCATTAATTGAGAGGAACTCAGATATATCTTGCTGAAGCTTCTGACGCAAGAGAATATCTTTTAGTAAATTGGGGTGCAGGGACCATGATCGCACTCTATTGGGATTAATTAGTCCCTTAAGAGTCAACTCTACTATTGAGTGGTCTGACCATGAGCAGTTTAGTATATTCGCCAAAGATAGAAGTGGTATCATAATTTGGCTTATTAATATATAGTCTATCCTAGAATGTGTGTTATGAACCGCAGAATAATATGTTTAGTCTCTTACATTTCTGTTTAGGGATCTCCATCCATCTATCAGATTCTGATCTAATAGAAAGTCACTAAGAATCTTTTTGGACGCTCTAGGTCCTACTCGTGAGCTGTTATCGGTTACGGATCTGTCTAGTATATTATTGAGTGTCAGGTTAAAATCTCCTCCAAATATTGTTTTGTATTTCCGCCATTGTATGAGGTATTTGGTAAGTTTTGAAATAAAAGCAGCCTGATCATTATTAGGGGCATATACATTAACTAAAAGGATTGGTGTGTTGTGGATTATCCCTCTAACATTAAGGAATCTGCCCTCTTTGTCTCTAACCACCTCTTCTTCCTGAAAATTCAATGATGCGTGTAATAGCAATGAGACTCCACATTTTTTCTTTTTGTTGATTGTGTGGTATTGTGTGGTAAAGAGTTTATCCCAATACTTAGGTATGGAATGGATGGTGAAATGTGTTTCCTGGAGCATAACTATATGAGCCTTCAGGGACTTATACTCACTCATGGCCTTTTTTCTCTTAATGTCAGAGTTCAATCCTCTAACGTTGTGTGATACTATTTTAATTCCCATAAGATATTACTAGTGTATCCCCTCTATTAGGTCGTGTGGTATGTAGTGGGAGTGAGAAGAGTCTCACTTCAGTTACCCATTTGGTGCTTGTCAGCCTAAAGTTATTCATGCACTGTCTAAGATGACCTCCATCTTGGTAGTGTGTAAACTGTGCAAACACAAAAACATCATGTTGGATTTCCAACATCATAGGTAAACATATTATAAACAATGCAACATCAAACAAAACAATATAAGTTGTCGCTGTCATCAGCAACTTGCAATGGTGCAGTGACCTTATAGTATTTTTAATTTCAACATTTCAAAACGACCTGATAGGGATTATGGATTAGGGACATGGGGGAGGAGAGTGAGTAGGGTAGGGGCATGTGTCAGTGTCCAGATGGCTAGTAATATAGCCTGGTAAATGAGGTTTTGGAAAAGATAGAAGGGAGGACTGGATAATTTAGAGGTGTGACCTTGAGAGCAAGAAAAGAAGAACACAAACATAAAAACATTTATAATGCATAACTCAAAAGGATACTGATTTGGTAGTCTCTTTTAAGTGGTATTTCAATGGATAGAACCATCCTGCATATTGGACTTTCCTGGTACTTGTCCTTTCTTTGTCTTGGTTAGAGTCAAGGAGGAGGGCTATTGTCTCTGTTTGGTTCTCTGCGGCTTGGCTCTAAATTGGATCCTGTCTTGGATTTGTTTGGTTTTCCATTTCTGCCTATTTGTGACCATTCTTTCTGCTGGACTTTTCTTTGTGGTTTTGGAGAAAGGTTTGTCTCCGAAATTTCCGAGATTACCTTTAATTGTGATAGCAATTGCAGACCTTCTTCAGCGGAAGAGCAGGAGTGGGTTCCATTTTGGTATACAAATGTGAGTTTGAAGGGAAAGTTCCACCGAAATTTAATCTTTTCCTTGATGAGAATTTGGACTACAGCCAGGTTTCATCTCCCTTCTCCTTCTTAAAGTTGTCAGTGAGAGGTCTGTGAATATCTGAATCTCATGACCTTCATAAGTAAGGTTACGGGTCGTTCTGGCAGCTTTTAGTAGTTCTTCTTTAATGTGATAATAATGCAACTTCGCTATGATATCCCTTGTAGTTGATTGAACTGGTTTTGTAAGGGCCCTATGGACTCTGTCCATGAGCAACATCGGGATCTCTATGTCTGGAGACAGCAGTGGAACAGGTTGGTTACATCCTCTGGTAAGTTTTTGAAGTTCTCGGATAGATATCTGATTCTTAAATTCGATCTTCTGGATCTATTTTCTAAATCCTCTACCTGGTCCTCAAGTTTTCTGATGTATATAGAATGATCCAGAAGGGTGGTTTGTAATTGTGGAACTTCACCAGATAGTTTGTCTAACTTGTCTTCTATGTCTGATGTTCTATGTCCTATTTCTCTGATGTCCTTCTTCAACTCCGATAGAGCTGACTTGAATTCTTCTTGGAACATCATTTTGATTTGTGAGAGCAGATCTTTGTTAGTGGAGTCTATGGGGCTGATTTCCTCCATTTCTGACTGTTCTTGGTTTATATTTTCTTTTGTAGGAGATATGTTTTTTTCCGTTTATTTGCATTAAGGCCAAAAAATTGTGCGGTGCCCCTAAATCTGCAAGACTCTTAATACCAGCGGGCGTAAAAAAGCAGCGTTAGGACCTGATAACGCTGCTTTTTTACCTTAACGCAAAACTTGTAATCTAGCCGATGGTTTGGGAGCTATATCCAATATGCCTTTAGCAGTTTCCCAGGACCTTCTAAAAATCCTGGTTTGCCAAGAACAACCTAGCTGTGTCCCTAACCTACTCAATCCTTGCCCATCTGTGCAAACTCCAGGTCTAGCTCTGCCCACTCTCCACCCAAATCTGCCCCTAGACCTCTCTGATTAAGCCTTCAGCCTCTCCATCCCAGAAAGTCTCTGGGAAATGTGAGGTATGATACCATGTGAAGAGGATTTGACTTGAAATTAAAAATACTAGTGCCTTTTTAATTGTTATTTTATTAAAGAGCACAAATACTTCTGGTAAAATAAGAAAAAACACCTTTACTGACTAAAAATGCAAGTTTTAAAGACACATGTCCATCATTTAGTTGCTACAAAGTGGTTAAATATATAATTAAAGGGACAGCCAATTCAAAATGTAACCTTCATGATTCAGATAGGGCATGTACTTTGCTTTGTTCTCTTGGTATTTTAGGCTCATAAACTGATTTCTAAACTGTTGAAGGCCGCCTCTTATCTCAGTGCATTTTACAGTTTCTAACAGTTAAACAGTACTAGTTCATGTGTGCCATGTAGATAACATTGTGCTCACTCCTGTAAAGTTATTTATGAGCCAGCACTGATTGTCTAAAATGCAAAAGTCTGTCAAAATAACTGAAATAAGGGGACAGTGGCATAGATACAAGGTGACCACAGAGCTAAAAAGTGTATTAATATAACAGTGTTGGTTATGCAAAACTGGGGAATGGTTAATAAAGGGATTATCTATCTTTTTAAACAATAAGAATTTTCAAGTAGACTGTTCCTTCAACCCCTTCACTACTGGGACTGAGAAAAACTTGGCAAAATACGGAAGAATCTTTAGCATTTTTGCTATCACTCCATTTAAATAGAAATAGGGCCTTGTTTTTTTTATTTACCTTTCAAAACTATATATATATATATATATATATATATATATATATCCAAACTGAAAGATACGCACACAAAGAAGCTTCTCACAGCATAGTCTGTTTATTAAAACAACACATAAAAAACACTTCCAAAGAAGAAACCCCCTGAAGGTGGATACTTACGCAGGAGACCTCAATCGATATGAGGCAAGTGGTAAATGTGTCCACCCCACGGATGTAGTAATCCACGGCCAACCAGGGAGTATTTCAATCAACTGCTGGCAGGTATGTAAGTTCATTTGGAACAGTCACTTTTCCTCATCAAATTCATTCTGAAGTTGTCAAGTCACAACAGTGTTGCAAGAGGATAAAAGGTACAGTACATACCCTGGATAGTTGAAATGCTACTAACTAGTTACAAAGTAGCGAGTATGACAAACAATGCTGCACGTGTGTAGCAATCATCATCCTGCACTGTGGCGTAAGGTAATCATGGCCTAACGCGTTTCACAGAATAGTTCTGCTTTGTCAGAGGCTTTGTGAAAGCCCACTATGCCTGCTGCTCTATTTGAAGGAAAAAAGCAGCGTAAGATCACGCCTCCACCGACATCACATTCTAGGAACCCCCTAAAATTCCTAAAAACACTTTCTAAGTTCATAATAATATAAATAAACATAAATATATATGTATAAAAGCTATTTTAACCTAAATAATAGTCATTTGGTAACGGTATATTCACATGTTTCTATTATATAAGTTAGATTCATCCTTAAGTTTAATTACAGAATACATATTAAAATTCCATAACCTTGCTTAAAGAGATAAAATTCTTATTTTAAAAAATGTTTTTTTCTTAGAAAACAGAAAAAAGCTAATAAACTTTTTATTGCGCTACATAGATTTGGATTTCTTAAAATAATGATATTAGATATAACCTATTTTCAAAGATTTATTTGTCAATCTGGAAAAATTAAGTAAAAACCAAATTAATAATTATTATGATAAACATATTTTTTAAAAAAATATTTAAAGAAAAATCTAATTCCTAGGGGTTTACAAATGTATAAGTCTGCTATCTTTGATTTAGAGGAAGTAGAATATAATGTTGAATGGGAACATGCACTTGTAGATTGTTCTAATACTTTGATTAAAATTTTTATTAAATATAGGGATATGAAATTCAAGAGAACCACTGAAGAAATAACTAAAATCAGGGAAGAACTTGAGAAACATAAAGGAGATGTTCTCTATGAACAACTAAATGAGGATACTAAACAGAGAGTAGGCATATATGAAATGGAAGTGAGAAACAGGAAAAATAAAAAACTAAGGAGAGATTGGTTAGAATCAAAAGAGAACACAGATAAAGAAAGGGAAATTACTACACTTATTGATCCTGAAATTGGAACACCTTATGAAGAGAAAATGGATTTTAGACCTGCTTATATATTTAATCAAAATAAGAACAAAAATAAGAATCCCAAGATTGGTACAAATAGAGAAATACAGAAAAAAACGAATCCGATTTATTCTGAAACAATTACTGAAAATATGAATATGGATAGACAGAATACCTACTGGTATAATAATAGATATTATATAAATGGACAACCTAAAGAAAAAAACTAACAAAAAGGGCAGCATTAAAATAATAAATATATGGGACATCAGGATCAACATCAAAAATCAGTTCTAGCACCCTTAGAATCACAAACTGTTAAGTCACATTATTTCTTAGAAAACTCTAAGGGACATAATCATAATGATAATAAATATAAAAATTAAAAAATAACATTTAATAGCAAAAAAGAAAATACTCATTTAACACACTCTAATAGAGGTAACTATGGAGCCACTTCTTCTAATCCCTCTCCTTTTTAGAAAGATCTGAAAGATCAACCAAACCACCAACAGAAGGGTCTTGGGACACTCCTCCAATAACACACTATATGACAAAAACAATATGACAAAAAAGACCTATAGAGTCCGAAGAGGACAGCGAGGAGGAAGAATTGTTCGAAATCAAAAGAAGAAAATAGATCATAGTCAAGAATACACTAAGATATTTAATTTATCAAAAAGGGATTTAACATCAGCAGAAATAAGTTTATTAAGAAAAGGACTGAGCTTTACCCCTATTACAGGCCCAAATGAATTTGATCTTTTTATAGATCTTAATAGATTTATCCATAAGCTAACATTAACCAGACATTTTGAGAAAAACAATAAAATAAATGCTATAAATCTCAACGAAAATGATTTTGAAAGTTTAAATAATTTAATATCTCTTGAAATGAAATTTTTGGGTGAAGAATTTTGTAGAGATAGTCTAGATAAATACACGCTTGACCTTCTCCAAAATTTAGAAGAGGAGAATAGAAAGGGTGTTAACTATGGTAGATTTAAACCTAAGTCCATCTTTTACCCTGTGCAATCACAGGGTAATTATATACCAGTATTTTATCAACTGGTGGAGAAAGAATTAATCAATATCTGTAAAAAATTCAAGGAAGAAAAAAGGATAAAGTAAAATCTAAATTCCTTTGAAAAACAAGCTCTTATGAGATTCACTGATGATCAAACTATAATCTTTAAGGAAGCCGTTAGTGTTGGTTCAAATATTTTATGTTAGAGATACTCCACACATCCTCACAATTATGGAAAATATTCCATGGAAAGAGGATTATAGATGGATAACCTTAAATGTGGCCTCTCTATATACGTGTATTCCACATGACAAAGGGATAGAGAGTGTAAAATATGTCTTTGAAAAACATGACCATTTATCACTTATACACAAGAAATTCTTGTTAGATTCCATAGGCTTCATATTAAAAAATAATTATTTCTGGGGGCGGAGCCTGGCTGTGCTGGAGAATGGCCGCAGCTGAGTAGAGC